>MEHQ01001731.1:179438-245532 GCA_008828725.1 Saccharina japonica
CCCCCCAACCCCACCCTCCCTCTCACCATCTTCTCAGCGTTTCGGGACAACTCCTCCTTAGCCTTCGCGGCGGCCGCCCCCTCTTTGGCCGCCGCCTCCTTAGCCGCCGCCGCCGCCGACACGAGCTCCTTGATGCCCTTCTCCCCCCCGACCTTCTCCAAAACGCCTCCTAGCTGCCCCACTTCCTCTTCCAACACCTGCACCTTCTGCTCGAGGCTCTGCCGGCTGCCCCCGCAGGTGGTGATCTCGGACTCGTGCTCGGCCTGCTGCGCCTCCGCTTTCACCAGAAGACCCTTTTCATTTTTATTTTTCAAGAGAGAGAGAGAGAGTGTCATGAACGATGACGATAACGACGCGATGACATCATCATCATTATCATTATCCACGAAACAGGGGGCCATAATTTGCAAAAAAACAAGCGTGGCAAAAATTGTGCCAGGGGATGCATGCTAAGGTAACGAACGGTGCACCATGTTTTTTATTTTTTATTTTTCATTTATGATGGGTGGTTGGTCACTTCTTATAACCCATTCAGTACTGAAAAAAAAAACGTCCCACACTAATTCCAAGTAGTTTTTGTTCCCAAATTCGTGGGACCAGTTCTTAACCCATTCAGAACTGGAAAACATGTCCAACACTAATTCCAAGTGTTTTGTCCCCAAATTTGTGGGACCAATTCTTAAGGGGTTGAGGGGTTAAGGAGCTCTTTTTACCTCCACCCCAAAAAAACGATTTTGGAGGGAAAATAGAAAAAAAAAAAACTGTGCTACAAAATAGTACGCAATTTAAGTATATAGACCCGACGAGCAATCCCGTGGCCTATTATACGTATAGAATAAACAATGTTGGAACACATTTTGATGAAATTCCGACCATGTTGGGTTTATAGGAGTTCCTCGTTATTCAGAAAACATTTTCATCAAAAAAGTGCTACGTATATACCTCTCTATGATATCGTAGCACGCGTTGATCAGGATTCAGCAGAGTGGAACGAACGGTACCATAAATATATACACCGGTACGTACGTATATCAACGTGGTTTTTTTTCCCCCCCCGGCTTGTACTGATAATAAATACCAGTATATCGTACGCGTATCAGGTATATCGTATCGGTAGGATTGCGGAGGCCCAGCTTGAGCGCCACGCCGTGAGCGCCACGCCACGAGAATTGCGGGACACGTTTTTTTTTTCATTTTTTTTTTTCTTTACTTTCTTGGGGACTCTCAGAAGGCAAAAATCGACGACAGAAAAAGTGACGTTTTTTTTGTTTGTTTTTTTTTGGGTTTGGGGGGGGGGGGAAAAAAAAAAGAGGTTTTTTTTTTTTTTTTTTTTTTTGGGGGGGGGGTGACAAAACAAATGGGTGTCCCGAGTTTTCAATGCAATGGTACGTGGTGTATACAAGGGATATGATGAGTGCAAGGAGTATAAGGGATATACGGGATACATGGGGTATATATAAGGCATACAAGAAGCACACGGTATATATGTGACCTCCCTTGAGTTCCACAGATGTCAGATTTCGTTCCCCTCGAAACCCGTAGTTCGCGCGATCGAAGTATCCCACTCAGCTTGCAAAAATGAGTTTCGATCAAATCCTCGATCTCACAGCTGTGTTTTTTTTTTTTTTTTTTTTTTTTTCAATATAAGGGATACCGATCAAATCAATGATAACAATAACAGTAGTAGGTTGGTGTTGCCAAACCGTCTACGAGCAGCGTGAGCGTCCCGCCCCCACCAGCACGAGCAGGGTCTCCTATTGAGCCCGTGCCATACGACTCCTTGCCAATCGTCAAACTATATCGTCATATTTTCCCTCTAGAGCCTTCAGAGGGTTGCTGTAATAAAACCCACCCATACCCTCTTCATACATATTTTGTGCCCCCGTCTATGGGCATACGACTGCGGCCATGCATGAACATCGAGTGCCCCCGCCCCCCCCGGGACTCGTGGCCCTTTGAATGTACAAACCCACCTTGTACGAGTATGTACCAGGGAAATATTTATGTTTTCTGATTGAATTAATTATTGCCGACATTTTTTTTGGCCATTTTTTTTTTTGCGGGGATATCCTCTCCACGATAGGGCGCGACTTCTGCTGTGGCGATACATGCAACAACCAGGGTGCAGGGGACGCGCGTCACCTATGCCCCCCACACCTCACGGCGCTTGCTTCGCGCTTGGTGCTAGCAATGTCTGCCTGGTCGGTGACAACCCGACATGCTCCGTCCCGGCATTCTAGGGATGCGAGGGTCTAGGGTCATACGACTACGGCCATGCATGAATATCGAGTACCCACACACACACTCGTGGTATTTTGCATATAAAAACCTACCTGGTATTCGTAAATTTGTGTTTTCTGCTTGAACTATTCCTGAAAACAAAATGCCATACTTCTGTTGATGCGGGGATATCCTCTCCGCAATAGGGCGCGACTTCTGTTGTGGCAATACATGCAGCAATCAGGGTGCAGGGGACGCGCGTCCCCTATCCCCCCCCCGTCCCCCCTCCGCTCCGCCTCACCTGAAGGCGGTCTTCAGCGGCGGCAAGCTTCACCCGCAGCGCCTCCCGCTGCTGTTCGATGAGCGTCACATCCACGCACTGCTGCGGCTCCTTCTGCTGTTCGGCCGCAGCGTCGCCCGACCGGTCCTCGGGCCTGCGCGAGGCCGATATACGCGACGCACGCGATACGCGGGTGTTTTGCTCGAATGGGTACTACGAGTATACGATTTCCGAAAAAAGGAAACGAGAAAAAAAACGAGAACAAAAGGGGGAAAAAAATGAAAAAAATGAAGAAAAAAAAAACGAAAAAAAACGAAAAAAACAACGAAAAAACTGATACGATGATAACTCGAATATTCAAACCGGAGCCGCAGCTATATACGCAAAGCTGACTCACGAGTACGATACCACTGTAGTTACGACTTTCAATAGGGAAGGAGCACGAGAAAGAAGGCCGAAGATAAAAAAATAAATGGGATGGAGAAAAAAATTGAAGAAAAAAAAGCATGCCAACAACCCAATACAAGCATTAACACTAACGTTGGCACCAACACCAACACTATTACAGGGGACCATAGTAAATACTAGTAAATAGGACTACGGTACACACAATATATATATTATATATATTATATATATTTCCCTGTTTTTACCATCCATAATAACAACATTTGGTCCTATTTACTATGGCCCTCCGTAATAACACAAACCCGAACCCTCAACACTTATATACCAGTACACACCATTAACACCACTAAACACTACGCGTAACAAACTACTAACACCAGCATTAAGGTCGCGGGTCGATTTTGTTCCCCCCTCCCATCCCCCATCCCCTCTTTTTTCATTTTTTTGTAATACGTACGTACACAAATACGTAAAGGTTTTTGGAGTGGGCGTTATTTCCCCTAATCCCCGGCAATGTTTTGTTTTTCAAGGTTTTTAGAAATGGGCTCTAACACAAAAAAACACCAACACAAAACGTCAAGACCGCATGCCGCCCAGTTGCCCCCTATACTTACGTGCTCTCCGGAACGCTTTCAGCCGCACCTCCGCCGGTCGCGACACCCACATCCTCCTGCCGCGCCGAGCACGAAGCAAGCAAGCACGAAGCAAGCAAGCACAAAGCAAGCAAGCCGAATTCGGAATTCGGACATCGGGAAGAGGGAGGGTGGGTGGGCTCGCGCGTCAAGCAGGCGATGGTGGTCGGCATTGGGAGGCGAGGCCGATGGAGGTAGCGGAGGGATGCGTCCGGGCGAGAGAGGGGGGAGCTTGAGCGCTACAGGGAGCGGATGCGGAGCTGGGAGGGAGGGAGGGAGGGAAGGCGCAGCCGGCACGCCGTGAGAGGAGGGCATGGACAGAGCGGTTAATGGGGCGCGCGGCCGATCGGCAATCCTGAACATCCGGTCCGAATCGAGGTGAGCGCCGGGCGCGTGGTCGAGCACGGGGGGTGGTGAGCGAGAGGAGGGAGCCCCGGATGGCACGTGCAGGCCGGCAATGCGCCATGGGGGCCGCGAGCGGGGGACGGGCCGGGCGGTCAGGGCGGGGCGGGGGGCGGTTGCTACTCATGTTGTCTTGCCACCGGCCGTAGTCATATTGACCATAGACCCCTCGCCCATCTCTCTACAACTGCCAGGACGCGAGGCCGTTGGCGTTTTTCACCCAAACCAGGCCAGACATTGCTCTGTCACAAGCTGCGAAAACGCCGATGACGTGCTATTCTGGGCGCCCAGGCTCGCCATCGGAGCGCCGTGTAGACTGCCATCCTGCCTAACATGAATCCGCCTCTGAGGCGGATCTTGCATCTCATGGACGACAGCTTCAATGAGCTTAATTTAATTTTCCTTCGCGGTGTGCTCTACTCCGGAGCACCAGCAATGGGCTATCACTATGTTAACTGCCTCCGCGGACGCCTTCTACCATTATTAACACTACGGTGCATACGACCATATCCCCTTTCAGCTGCGGAACAAAGCCGTTCTCTACCCCCGCTCACAAATATCTACTCGACCGCCCAGTTTTGCCCCGTGCACGCCCAAAAAAAATTTAACATAAAAAACGGCCACCCATGCGTTGTCTAGCCTCACGCCCATGCGAGTGCGCAGTGTTTTTACAGCGTCGTTTGCCATACCCGACGCCCAACTCCAACCGTATACCAATATATCATATTATTTAATATGCACACGGCAGGAGGCGCGGGCGGTGGGGGGGGGGGGGGATTCGAAATTCGGACATCGGACATCGGGGAGAGGGAGGGTGAGAGAAAGGGGTGGAGGGAGGGATGGAGAGAGGGTTACAAAGAGTTATCGGAGTGAACGATAGGAAAAACAGGAGAGTTTGTATCTACTATTAATATCTACTTTCTACCATCTACGTCAACAGCAGCTTAATCTCTCTCGCTCGTGCTACAGTAGTTTCCACTATCTCCTATCCACAGGCTGGCCCTGGCAGGGGGGGGGGGCACGACACAACTACTACCGCCATCCGGATGGTAGCTTAACCACACATTCGATTTTATTTTATTTTTTGCTCGCTATGCTGGGCTGTGGCCGACCCTCGATTTTGGTGGGGCTTGGGGTCAGTCTACTTCGTGGGCCCTACCGGCGGCTAACTAAATACCCAGGGACGGCTCGCTTCAGGTCCAAAAGGGACCAGATCGGGGTAGGATCAGCGTTGACCAATGAAACGTGCCGAAACGTCAGTATTTGACCAATGAACGAGCAGTTCTGAACAAGTGGTAAACTTTACTGGCCATCTATGCCCCGCGCAGCATCTCTCGTTCACAACGCCGGGAGGAGTCCGTTTCCTAAAACCAAAAAAGCGGGGACCAGGGGACCGGGCACCGGAATTAATTTTTACTATTTTGTGTTACACCGTATTTGGCGAATGGTTGGCGTACGGTAAGTTAGGGTCCGGATTTATGTGGCTCCGGGGTTTCCATTTCTTGGGCGGCGTTTGCAATGCGCGGAAAAGGCGGGCCGGCCGGCCGGCCCGGCGCCCAAATACGCTGGAGTATTGTCATTTCTGCCTGGAAAAACAAAACGAAAAAACATCAAAGTATTTACTCGTACTCGTACGTACTATAATATATGATATTCTGAAACAATAGTACCCAATTGATACTCGAATCGAGGCCCAGTTTGTCTTCCCTCGGAAATTTCTCGGAAATTGCATACAGACAGTACCATTCTGGACCGGAATATAAGGACCGTTTGTATAGTAACATCTAATCGAAATGCTCCTTACAGTTTCGGGTGATAGTGGTACGTACGTGAGCGGATCGGCCGTACCCGTTCGTTGCCTCTGCTTTGACGACGCAGCAACACCAACCGGAAGGGGTATGGTTATAGAGTAGTGGACGGAGCTTGATAGCGAATTTTCCTCAGGTATCTATATAGGCACTCTGGTTGGCTGAGGGTATATTATACGCGGCTCAATCAACTTGGAGTCTTTCCCAGCCACAGCATCCCGAGTAAACCTAGAGTCTTTCCAAGCACAGCATGCAAGCCGGCCGAGTCAACCTAGAGTCTCACCAAGTACAGCATCCCAGCACTGACCACTGGCATAGGGTTCGGGTTCGGGTTAGGGTTCGGGTCGGAGGGTCGGCTTTAGGCGCCAAGCACAAAACCTCCTTTAGAGATTCACTATCAAAGTGTGTCCACCCCTCATGGTTATACTACATAACGTGTGAGAAGCGAAGTTATACCGGTACAAACTAAACTAATAAACTGCGAGTAGACTGAAAAACTGCTGCACTAATGTTAGTAGTACAGCAATGGGTACCCCGACTTAAGAGAGCTGTGGTCCAGGCCAAAAACAGCTCTCTTAACTATTAATAGCTTCCTCTCTTATCCACAGTGAGAAATATATAGGTTTAGTGTACGCGGGTCCAGCCGATTCGGTCTCTCTTAACTGTACTATTCTCTTATATAGGGTACCCTCTCTGAAGTCGGGGTACCCACTGTAGCGAAATGATATATATATACGATAAGCGACGGGTTTGTTTTATGTACGGTAAAAAAAAAACCGGTAATGTAGCCTCGTATATATGATACCTAAAGCAGGTACATTGTGGTGAAAAATCCCCGCGGTGTTACACGTATATACCTGGCATGTACGTAGACTATGCGGTTTGATTGTTGAGTGCGGTGTCGTGGTTACTTTCGAGGCGTATACACCCTGTTTGGATAATGACTCGTACATACCTGTAGTAATTGGTGAATCTTTTACCAGCTCGTACATGATCTAGATCATCATCTGTACTTCGATGCAGACCCTGTACCACCTCTCACAACGGCAGGCGAGGAACTAGATGATCTAGAGTATCTATCTGTAGATGATCTATCTGTACACCGATCAGTCCGAGGGGTGGAATTCTATACCAGCCAGCAGCTTAGGGGTCGGAAACCCTCAAAACCCCCTAAGAACTGGTCCCACACGTTCTTGGCGACAAATTACTCGGAAGTAGTGTGGGGTAAGTTATGCACATCTGAAAGAGGGTTAAATCAACACATGGCGTTGGCGGCAGGACTTGGGTTTTGGAACCGTGAGGTCGTGTGAGGTCGGTTGTCACCAATCCTCACCGTGCCCTTCTTCATCGCACGTGCAAATACTGAACACGCGCGCCTCATAAACGGAAAACTACTACTGTGTTGACTTGGGGAGGACAGGATCAAACTTATTGCTGTACAAGTGAGTACTCGTGCGTACCCAGTCACTTGCTTACACACTTCCTATTAATAAAAATTGTGTCAATACCGTACGAGTACCGGTATGCAGTTTTGTGCAGCAAGTATACATGATATTTCGTTTACCAGTACGAGTATCTATCCTGGAACAGGAATATACCGGTATTCATAGTGTGTGTTGTCTTCACATTGAGAACTCGTTCTTTCTACCCAACTACATCGGTACACCCAGTGTCTGTCCTGATTCTTAATCCTAGAGAGATACAAATTCTGTGGTCACAGACTATGTGAGGCAGAGAAAAAGAAAAAAAAAAAACGTAGAAAACTCTACTTTTACCCTGCTGTAGCTCTACATATACTACCAGTTACCAGTAACCAGGAACCAGGTAAAGGAGCAAAGGAGTACCAGGTGTACCTGATGTTACAGCCCCGTGTATGATACAAGCCGGTTCAATCCCTGCGCACCGCAACCCCCCCACCAGCTGTATACTTGCACGTACGTGCTGTGGGCTGTTAGATCTGCACGTACTTTTGCACCATCATTTTTGCACCATATTTACCCTTGCTCCCACCCGGACCTGATCCCACCCGGACCTGATCCCACCCGGATCTGATCCCATTTGGCACCCTGCTCCCACCCACAAGGTGCAGAAATATAATCAGCCCTCCGCAGGGGACGCCGGAGGCCCACCTGGCACCTCGATCCCATTTGGTACCCATGTAGGCCATACATATCTACAACAACTCCTGCTATACATATAACCGTATTGAATGTACGTGCAGATTCGTTAGACTCGCACGTACGTGCAAGTTCTCCGGAGCCGCAACCCCCTCCCGCCGCCGTCAAGCAAGCAAGCAAGACGCTACACTAGACACACAAAACCTCACGCGGAAAGTCTGACACAACTTCAACTTTCCAACCTTCGTTGGTACATAATACCAGGTTCCATTCTGGGCGGAAATATAAGGACAATTTGTACATCAATATAAAGACCAAGCGGTCCTTATATTGAGGCCCAGAGTGGTATATACTAACTATCACAACCTAATATTTTTGACCTTCGCACAATTTGCGAATCTCGGATCGGCAAATAACGAATTTGAGCGGGTGGGCGGTGGGCTCTTTCCTGCCCCAGGGAGAGTTTCCAGTGGCCAGGTATTTTTTTACCGGTATCATACATAGTTGCCCGCTTGAGAGGGTTCTGCACTTCTGCCCCCCCTCTCCCCCCCCTCGTACTGCGTACCACTATTTACTACGTCCGGAAAATTAAGGACCGTTTCGTTACTATCATTACTATTCAATCGTTCCTTATATTTCGGACAGAGTGGTGGTACAGGTAGGTGTAGTGTGTGTGCCGTGAAAAATCCCGAAACGTCACTATTTTGACCAATGAATGAGCGTCTTCAAAAGCCTTCGTACGACCAGTAAGTGGTAAGCTCTCGTACTCGTACAAAGCAGTACGGGAAAACTACATAATAAGAAACAGGCCAAGAAGAAAGCTAGACTGATACGTAGAGGAACATAAGAAATCCGAGAGTCGTTGTCTTGAAAATAGTGTGGAAAGCACCCTCTCTCGAAATAAGAAACCCAGCCTGAGCCAGCGTTCCTGTTTCTTACTGTATAGGTGCCCTGTACTGTATGTATACCTGGTGCATATCATGCATACTTGACTGCTTTATTCGGGGTTCAGATCTATCAACAGTAGTAGATCTTGCACATACATATTTCCGCGGGCGTCCCTTGTGTCGCACGCTCGGATGCGACTCCACCTCGACATGTTCTCCCGGTAATTACCGTCCGTATACGTATATGTACGACGTATGATACTTCGTACATACATTCGTACCAGGGTAGTAATATTAATAGTACTGCTGTAGTCGCGTCCAAAGTCCATGTTTGACATGGGAGCATGCCTTGCGCTGCATTTTGGCTGCGAGGCTACCGGTATTTCAGTCTGCTGCGGAGCAGTACGAGTATCAGTACGTTCACAACACCGCCCACAAACTTAAACTTGTAACGATGATGCTGCTCGTATAAATATGTACCGCTGCACTGCTGCTGTTGCTGCTGCCGCTGCTGCTGTTGTTGCTGCTGCCGCCGCTGCTGCTGCTGCTGCTGCTGCTGCCGCCGCTGCTGCTGCTGCTGCTGCTGCTGCTGCTGCTGCTGCTGTTGTTGCTGCTGCTATGCTGCTGCTATGCTGCTACTGCTGCTTTTCATGTGGTGTTGTGTTACGAGAGTCTGTTGTCAAGCCGCAAGCCGAATATGTACGGCGTACGACGGGTACTGATTGCTGCTTGTTGCTTCTGCTTGCTGTATGGAGTCATCGCCTCGAGTTTGTGATACCAGGTACCAGGTATGCCGGTATGATACCGCGGAAACCTAATGATCGTTGGCATATAAATAGCAGTACCTAACGGTCATTACATTTCCGTCCATATGGCGGTATGCCAGTATACAACAACAAACTTTTACTTTTACTTTGCACCGCCATGCTCCCGCTTGGTACCCTGATCCCACCCAGACCTGACCCCACCACCCGGACGTGAGCCCTCCAAGCTCCAAACTGACCCTCTGCTCCAGTCTAAACCTACTTACGACTATCTCCGAGAGAGCACCCGGTTCCCGACACTTGTCCGCGGTTCTTCCGTTCTCAAGTACAAGGTGCCAATATGTCCGAACATATAAGGTACGTTTTATTTTTAACATGAAGATCAAAACACTCCTTATATTTCCGGACCGAGTGGTATTCAACAGAGCTCTACAGAGACAAGAGTCTGGATTGGCAGCAGTGGGAGACACGCGGACGGTAACTCAGCAGACACGTGTCTCTCGGTGATACCGCAGCCACAAGCCTCTCGCTCGCGCGAGAACTGCCTCTGCTGCCGGAAAACGTGTATCTCTCCGCACCTGCTGCTGTTGCTGCTTCTGGGGCAAGGAGTCGACCACTTCCATCTCTCCCAAAGCATCGACCGCTACGGTCCGCTGGGCTCCATCGCTAGCGGCTGCAGCATCATCTCCCAGAGCAACATGGCTTTGCCCGACCAGCAGCACCACCAGGAGCAGAGAGAGAAGCAGCGCACGATGGAACCGCGAGCTCTGGCACCTCGGCAAGAAGATAGCCATCCTGTCTGTTCTAGGGTGGGTCAGTGCTTGTCGCCAGCTCTCTGGTAAAGCGGAGCGGAGCAGAACTTCTCCCAGTCTCTGTTCCACACCAGAAGCGGCTTTTTTCTCGCGGTTCCGCCGCTCTATTTTTCTCAGGGGGGGGATACTAAGGTATGCACCCCTCCCTGTTTGTGGCCAATATTGGGTCTCCAGTACTCCTTGTGTCGTTGTTCGTTGTTCGTCGTACTCGTACGGGGGTCCTCCTGCTCCTGTACTTTATGGGTTGCGACATGCACCGCACGAACGCTCACGACTCACGACCCAGACACACGTCGATGCCCGGTGCCGCGTACTCGTACGAAGGTACAATAACGTACAGCACGCACTCGTACGATACGAGAAAGAGAATAGAGAGAACAGGGATTTATTCGGCCAAAGAGTCCTTCGGTCGAATCTATTCGACAAAAAAAATGGCGTTACAAAAAAGAAACAATCGACGAAGAAGATGAGTCGACGGTCGGTGGATCCCAGTCTTCAGGGTCCCACAGGCACGCTTCCACCCTCTGGGCTTTGGACTACTACTACAGCACGTAGTAGTACTCTGGACACCAGCGCCCGAGTGCTTCACGGCGGTGTTCGAGATGCACTTGGAAAGGCCCGCCCGCAGAAGGGGAAGGGAGCCGCCAAAACCAGAACCGACGAAGCAGTTGTTAGCCGTGACGGCGGGAGCGGGGCCATCCGACGACGACCAACGGGAAGGCTGGCAGCTGCACTACTCTTCGAACGGTCTACCCTTCTACCAGTGCGTGCTTACGTTTGTTTTTGTTTTGCGAAGGTTTACGTACTGCTCGGGTTTTCTTCCTCTCTTGTACAGCTCTCGAGTCAAAAGTCCGAAAGTCGAGAGTGCGTGGTGGCAAAACATGAGCGTGCTGTACGGCAAAAGCCGAAAGCCTGCGGCCCGCTTGACTTTATCTCTGCATGCCAGTACAACAGTAGTACCGTACGAGTTATAGATATGTTGTCTTCACACCAAGCCACTCTTTCTACTCGTACGAGTATACGAAGTACGTACTCGTACGTACTCACCGACATCAACAAACCCATCAGTGTCCGTCTTGATTCTGTGATTTTCCAGTGTGTACTGTAGCACCTGGTAATCGTGTACCAGGTACCACGTACTCACGTACCCCGGGTACTACTATTGTCTGGACGATCCTTGTCGTGGGCGGGGGAGCTTGCGCTTTGCGCCGTCGATTTTCCACAGTACGTCAGGACTCGACCCCAAAGCCTCCGATTTTTACCAACAATATTTGGTCCCATTTACTATGGTCCCCCGTAACAATACGAGTACGTACGTACTGATAATCCATATGAACAGAACCTTGTTGTGACACCATGCTTGAACAAGCTCGAGCATGGACTATTACACACCTGGTACGTATATACCTGGTAGGATTCAGTGTAAGCCCCACCGCTGGGCACGATTTCTACATCCATTGTTTTTCGTACGCAGCGCTCCTCAAAAAGTGAGTCTTACGTTACTACGACTGTAAGAGGTTATTTCTTATTGGTGTGTCTATACTTACTGTACCCTTATTACCAGGGATGTTGTTAATAATGTTATTTATTATTCTTGGGTCTATACTCTCACTACTGTACCCTCCTATCTTCGCCTGCTGCTAAACATTCGACTGCTTCGTCTTCGCTCCGACTCCGACTCCGACCTGCGGCGGTGGCATTGTGCGGGCGCACGGATGGACGGATACATAACTACACGTTCAGCAATCGGACGACCGCAGAGTCTGTGTGGGCACGCGCGCCGAGCGAAGCTTCGCGAAGGCCGGGCGACGCCGGCGACGTCGGCGATGGCGCCAACGCCAGCGTTAGTGCTACCTTCGGTGGTAACGCCCCTGCGTTAGGAGTGCGAGGGCCAGACGGGAGGGGCAGCGGCAGGAGGTCTATGACGTCGTCGACGACGTTGTCGACCTCATCATCATCATCATCATCATCGTCATCCTCATCCGAGGAGGAGGGGGAAGAGGAAGGGGAGGAAGAGCCCGGATTTTCTGCCAACGGAAGAGGTATGCGGAGTACTAATCCGGGGGGGGTGCATGCAGTACGTACAGTAGTAGTAATCCTAACCAAATATGGTGTGAAAATATAGCGGGGGTACATGGTTGTCTAGGTCAATCGTGGGGATCTGATTGCTAATATGGTCCCTCCGCAAAGATGCTGGTTGACGGACAGCCAGCGGCCAAGGAAATCCCCACGCTAAAATTGTTAGTATAATAAGTCCAATATTTGCCTTGACGGGTCAAACCTACTGCTTGTAGACCGTCAACCCTATGACCGACTCGACATCTGCTCGTCCAGCGCCGTATCCCTCCGCGTCTTTCTGTGTCCGATCCTTCGGTCACTACCCTGTGTTCTTAGTATACGCGGGTTCTGATTACTTTGCCCCCTCCGTAATACTATCAATGCAAGTAGTGCTCCTCCACAAAGATGGCGGCTGGCGGCACTCTCTTGCCCTTTGACGGACAACCAGCGGTCAAGGAAACCCTCACACTAAAAGTAGTATAATAAGTCCAATATTTTGCCTTGACGGGTCAAACCTACTGTAGACCGTCAACCCTACGACCGACTTGACATCTGCTCCTCGAGCGCTGTATCCCTCCGCACCTTACGTGTCCGATCCTTCGGGCACTACCACACTATGTTCAATATATACAAAAACCCTATTATATAACTCAGTTGTTTGATGATATATACCTACTATATACGTACTACGGGTTTTTTTTTTTTTTTTTTTTTTTTCCTCCGGCGGATGGGTCAAAATAAAGCTTACGCCCTCCACACTTCCACGTCTCACTTCGTGTCGTGTGTCAATTCACTCCATGCCCCCTCGGAAGTATCAGCCCTTGCTGTCTACGACCTTCGGGGGCTGATACTTCCGAGGGGGCATGGAGTGAATTGACACTACGGGTGTTTGATGATATATACCTATATACTACGGAGGGCATAGAGTAAATAGGACCAAATGTTGTTACTAAAAATAGAGCTAAATATATAGGTTTTTGTGTGTACCGTATATCCTATTTACCATGGTCCCCCCGTAATAGTTGATTTTACTTCAGCAGATGGTGTCATGTACCAATATGGACGAAAATATAAGGAACGTTTGGTCTCCATATCAATACTTGAACGCTCCTTACATTTACGTCCAGAGTGTTTCTGTTCCGGATCGATTACAATCATGTACGCAGACAGAACCGCTAAAACTACTTTGATTTGCGGCCTTCATCGTCGCGTGAGAGTGCAGCATGCGGTAGTTTATTATTGCGCTGCCGTTCGAAGTTGAAATACCCTGGTGGAAAGCATCACCCCCTAACCTACAGCAATGGTCACACCCGAAAAAAAAACAATCAATTAATTTGACGCTGTCATCCACATGCAAAAAAAGTTCGACACCCAAAGTAGTTCTTAGTAGGGTATGCAGCTCACCCTTCATGCGCCTCACCTATCACGTCACGACGTTGAAAGTCCGCCTCACAAACGGTTCTTCGTAGGATGCGGCTCACCCTTCATGCGACTCGCCCATCACCTCACGGCGCTTCGCGCGTGGTGCAAGCAGTGTCTGCCTGGTCGGTGAAAACCCGACGTGCTGCGTCCCGGCGTTGTAGGGATGCGAGGTTTTATTGTCGCATGAGTACACCCCCTAAACCTACTGTAGCAGCCGGCTTCACCTTCGGGTGGTTGGTGCATGTAAAGCGTCATTCATATGCATCATGCGTTTCCCTATAAAGTTCCACAATGTTGTATGATATGTATGCACTGCTGCCGTCATGTCTGTCACATTGCAGGCCGATACGAAGAAGCAGAAAATGGAGAAGGTTCGAGCACAGGGCGGAGCTCCTCCTCCTCCCCCTCCTCCTCCTCGTCCTCGTCCTCGTCGCAAAGGTCGTCGCGGTCGGACTCAACGAGCAGCAGCTGGGCGGCGCTGATGGAGCACAACTTCCGCCTCTTGATGGACTCGGACGAAGGGCGGGCGTTGCTAGAAAGAGAAGTGCAGGCTCTCAGCGCGCGCCGCCCGCGACCTGGACAGCGGCGATCTGCACACGGTAAGATAATTTACGAGGGAATGCGAGCTTTCTAATCCACACGCGTCGATAAAAAGTAGGGACCCCTTTCGAATTGGCTGAAGCCGAATTTACGACGTAGGTTCTACGATCACCCATCGAGATTAATATACAGACTGATTCATTGGTACGTATATACAGTTTTGGTAAGTGTTCAGGTCTGATTGATAGCATCTTGCGTGTTTTGAAGTCATTGGGTTCTTCTGCCACTGTAGTTTCTCTTTGGGCAATGGTCATTTGGGGGTATACCCCCTGGTTTTACGGCCATTTGGGGGTAGGGTCAACTTGCGCCCGCGGAAAGGGCTCCCGCGGGCCCAAACAGGCCTCAAACGCCATTCCGAAGGCCTGGCGAGATGCCCGAAGCCCGCGCCAAGCACGCACATGTTTTTTTTTTTTCAGGCACGTCTTTGGGCCTTACAGGGCGGCGGCGCACGAGGGAGCAGACTAAGCCCCCCGTTTGACCACATCTCGGGGGGGGATAACCCCTCGTACCTACTAAATTTATCTACTCCCCCCGATTGACCACTTTTTTCACCCCGTTCGACCGAAACCATACCCCCGTTTGACCATCTGCGACAGCCTCAAAAGCGACTACAGCAGTACGTATCCATGTCACCGCCGAACAGACCGAATAGACCACGTGGCGGAACATCCAGAACTCGCGAATAGTCTGGATCGTTTGCCCCCCAAAATATCGGCGGAACAACATAAAAATCAAATCTTCATACGCGACATGAAGATATCGGCTCTTCTCAGAAAATGTAGGCCTTTGTGATGGCAAAAGGAAGTGGTGTGAGAAGCAGGACACATACGGGTACGAGATGCTCGGTTGATCTCAGGGGGTCGTGGGTTGCTGGGTGTTTCGTGCTGGGTGCGTGGTGCTTCGTTGCTGGGTGCTGTGCGTCATGGATGCTCGGTGCTTGGTTTTGTCGGACGGGAGGGGTCTTTGGGACACGAACAACATCAGGCGCAACGTTCGTTCGTTAGTGTTATTGAGAGGTGCTCTCCTCCCGTCCCCCATCGTATCCATCCCCCGAGACCGCTTGCGACGGAGCACACGATATGTTAACCTATGTTATACTACTCGTACTATACTACTTCTACTACTGCTACGGCTACTACTACTACTACTACTACTACTACTACTACTACTACTACTACTACTACTACTACTACTACTACTATTAATACTACTTCTACTACTGATCGAGATTGACGAGTACCGGAGCCGCTTGCCGCCTTGGGTTCCTCTGTTTTCTGTAGCCTCTATTTTGCGGTATCTGTTAGTTTCGCCCCTCTTCCCCTTTCCCTTTCGTTCGTGTTGACCCCTCATCCTGTTTGTCCTTCCCACGGGTTGGGGGTCGAGGGACTTCCTTGCTTTTTTCGCGTCGCAACGAACCTGGTTACAAACGTACCGGTGCGTGGTACGTTTCAGCAGTGATTTGTTTGAACTACGGTAATTACGGGTAACATAGGCAACTTATAACATTACGGGTAACCACGAAGAAACGGCAGCTACGATTACTCGTAACAAACTCCGTAGCAGTAGTAGAAGTAGTATAGTACGAGTAGTATAACATAGGTTAACATATCGTGTGCTCCGTCGCAAGCGGTCTCGGGGGATGGATACGATGGGGGACGGGAGGAGAGCACCTCTCAATAACACTAACGAACGAACGTTGCGCCTGATGTTGTTCGTGTCCCAAAGACCCCTCCCGTCCGACAAAACCAAGCACCGAGCATCCATGACGCACAGCACCCAGCAACGAAGCACCACGCACCCAGCACGAAACACCCAGCAACCCACGACCCCCTGAGATCAACCGAGCATCTCGTACCCGTATGTGTCCTGCTTCTCACACCACTTCCTTTTGCCATCACAAGGGCCTACATTTTCTGAGAAGAGCCGATATCTTCATGTCGCGTATGAAGATTTGATTTTTATGTTGTTCCGCCGATATTTTGGGGGGCAAACGATCCAGACTATTCGCGAGTTCTGGATGTTCCGCCCCGTGGTCTATTCGGTCTGTTCGGCCGTGACATGGATACGTACTGCTGTAGTCGCTTTTGAGGCTGTCGCAGATGGTCAAACGGGGGTATGGTTTCGGTCGAACGGGGTGAAAAAAGTGGTCAATCGGGGGGAGTAGATAAATTTAGTAGGTACGAGGGGTTACCCCCCCCCGAGATGTGGTCAAACGGGGGGCTTAGTCTGCTCCCTCGTGCGCCGCCGCCCTGTAAGGCCCAAAGACGTGCCTGAAAAAAAAAAAAAAAACATGTGCGTGCTTGGCGCGGGCTTCAGGCATCTCGCCAGGCCTTCGGAATGGCGTTTGAGGCCTGTTTGGGCCCGCGGGAGCCCTTTCCGCGGGCGCAAGTTGACCCTACCCCCAAATGGCCGTAAAACCAGGGGGTATACCCCCAAATGACCATTGCCCTTTCTCTTTCGTAGGTGGATGTCATGCTTGGAACAAGCTCTGCACATGGTCAGATGGCAAATGAAATAATTGTAATACATTTAAAGAAATAAGTAAAAAACAAAATCGGCTGTGAGATCGAGGAAGTTGTCTCAAAACTCCTACTTGCAAGCTGTTTACAATACTTTGGTAAATTTTGCGATTCTGCATATTCTCAAAATGGACCAACGCGCACAAGTTGACGACAGTTATGAATATCGTTCTGCAGGAGTTTGTATGCACCGATAGTTATACTTCCGTATTTATTTAGCCACACGTAACCTGAAAAATCTGGTTTCACTTTATTGTCAAATATCAACTTTACGAAACGCATGTAAGTGTAAGGGTAGCAGAGCAAAAATACGCCATACCTTTAGAACAAAGCACCCACGGACACTGGGTGTGTTGGATGTCGACGGATAGAAGAACGGTTAAATGTGAAGAACACACACACTGAAAAATTGACAAAGCGTCCGGTCTATACCAGGTATATGATACTGATGTTGGTGCTGTTCCTTTCGTCTCGGGAACGTCGGAACGGTTCTTCTCTAGAACTTATATTCAAGGGCCTATATTCAATATGCTCCACAAGTCGGGCAGATCATGATCTGCCTGGCATAGATCGTACAGATCAGTGAGCTGGGGCATGTTATAGAGCATGGCTATCCTACAGATCGTCAAGTACGTGGAAACGTGTACAGATCGCATACGTAGGTCGAAGCAGACCAGAGTATGGTGTGCACGTGTACAAGCCCGGGCATGCGCACGATAACAACACTACGCCCTGTAGATCACTGCGAGTACGGCGCAAACATATACGGATCATTCAAATCTTCTTGTAGATCAGCCCCGTGGATATTAGTTCAGATGGTACGGACCCATGAGAATGGCCTGCTGTGATCTGATCTAATATGTACGGTGATCTTCTTTGTCCGGCGTGCGAAATACCTCACGCTCCCCGAAATCGGCCCCGTCGATATTACTGTAGTTCAGATGGTGCAGACCCGTGAGAATGAACTGCTGCGTGATCTAATCTGTACGGCGATATGCTTTGTCCGGCGTGCGAAATACCTCGCGCTCCCCTAGGTCAGCCGCGTGGGCATTTGTTCAGATGGTGCAGACCTGTGAGAATGAACTGCTGTGTGATTTGATCTGTACGGTGCTCTTCTTTGTCTGACGTGTGACAAAACTTCCGTGCTTGGAAGGCAAACGGAAGCGAACCCGGAGAGCCCCGTACAGGAAAAAGCAAGAGCTGGACGGAGACGTTGAAATGGCCCTGCTGGGTGCCGACACAGGTGAACGACCGGACGACGCCAAAACCTCACCTTGGTTGCTCGCGAGGAAAACCCTAACATACGTTCTCGCAGCAGCTTTCACTATTATTATCACTATTAGGGCCCGTATTAACGAGTATAAAATAAATTCAATTTGGAAAAATAAAAATAAAAATTCGCTTTTCATTGGTCAACACACGCACCAGCACCAATTTTTATGCCCCAAGATCCTACTCTTTGGTGCTGGTGCGTGTGTTGACCAATGAAAAGCGGATTTGAATCAAAAAAATTCCAAATTGAATTTTTTTCTTCTTCGTTAAAACGGGCCCTTATTATCAGCCTTAATTGTTGTTTTTTTTTCATCAGCTGTGAGGTCGAAGATTTCGTCGAAGCTCCATCGTTGCCAGCTGCGTATTATGCTTCAACCGCGCGTACCACAGCTATTTACAATCGACCATCAACTAGATATCTCAAGACTTGCCGGGTTGTCTACAATACGCGGCACAACACTCAAGACATTGGGCTGCATTGGGAGTAACGGAGGTTTGGACTCGACTTTTTGCTCGAAACACAAGAACTCCCATTTTTTTACAGTGACAACTCTGACTCCGACCACGACCACGACCGGTTCCTGAAAGCTACCGCAACTTTTCTTCCTTCGTTGTTGGGAGACACTAACATCCAATGAGCTACGAGTATAATAATACGAAGTACCTGGTAGTAGTTAGCGCTGACTGTCAGCTGAGGCGTTCTGCGACAGGGGTGGCACCTTTTTTTTTTGCCTGCTGAGGCAAATACTTATTATCTCCGGCAGATGGGGCTTCTCAACTGAGGAACTACCCAGCAAGGCATGCCTTATTGCAATCGTTTTCATTACAGACTTAGGGTCGTTCTTATCGAGCAGCTTTTTTTCCATAATTTCCAATATTTTTTTCCCAAAAAAAAAGGAAATCTTGGAAATCTTGGAAATCTTGGAATTTTTTCAGAGGGCAAAATGTTTGGAAGGCTTCACGTTCCAATACATGGAAGAAAAAATGGAAAAAATGGAAATATAGAAAATTGCGCGAAAACAAAAATTAGAAATTTAGGAAATTTAGGAAATGTATGGCTCCGATAAGAATGGCCCTTACTGTACGTAGGCCATAGAATTACTCACCGGATTAAGTGTGCATTTAAGTCATGCCTTATTGCAATAATTTTCATTACAGAGTTAACTGTTCGTAGACCATAGGATCACTCATCGGATTCAACGCGCATTTTTTCTTTTTTTCAAGCCGGTTTTTGGGTGACTTACTTTTAGTAGTAGTATGGTGAATTACTAATAGTATGGAGCTCCTCAAGCAAGGACTGTCATAAAAACAATTGAAGCTGCACCGCTACCTTGAGTAGCACATGCGTCGCCTCAGAGGTTAAGGGGTGGATGCTGGCCCAGTGGCTACGGCGAATGTCTACCAAAAGCACAGCCTGGGGTTGTGTAGGTTTTACCCGCCCCAGTATTTCCTTGCGTGCTCATATGCCGCCCTCGGCAAGGCAGCGAGCACGGCATCATAGCGAAACGATGCGCAACGATGTTTATCGTTTCCGATGCACCGGAGCAAGCAGTAGAACTAGCGGCGGTAGCTGCTGTATATATAGTGACACGTCTTTGCTTACGGAAGACGTCCTCCTCCTTCAGCGCCTCATCCATATTGGAAGCCCAAGCCCCGACCGTGACCCGCTCTTGAAAGTTATCCTTCTTCGCTTCCCGCCCCCGTATTTTCTTGTTGCTCCTGTACCGTCTCCTAAGCAAACATTTCATTATGTAATTCACCCAATATAACCCCGCTTTGCCGCTCTCTGTAAGGTAGCGAGCACGGAAGCGGGAGAACGGTATCCTCCTTATCGATATACCCTCCTAGCGGCGACGCTACTGATACACGCTAGTACGAGTAGCGATACATATTTTACTGACCGTGGGGACGTTCCCCTGTAACGCCTCCTCCATAAACAACGGAAACCCTATAGCCCCGACCGACCGACCCCGCTCTTGAAACCTACATTTCTCCGTTTCCTGCCTCTCGTGGATACTTGGTGCCCTCGGCAAAGG
The DNA here is from genome assembly GCA_008828725.1 of Saccharina japonica. NCBI lineage: Eukaryota > Phaeophyceae > Laminariales > Laminariaceae > Saccharina > Saccharina japonica. The sequence continues at coordinate 199,676 of MEHQ01001731.1, forward strand.
GAGCGAGCACGGCAGCAGCGGGACGGCATCGTCCTTCTCGATGCACCTGAGCAGTAGCAGTGACGCTAGCGATACGTCTTTGCTGACTGAGGACGTCCTCCTCCAGCGCCTGGAACGAGTGGAGCAAAGCCTCATCGCCGCGGTGGACGCCGTTTTCGGTTTCTTGCACACTTCGTTCGGTGAGACAAGAAAAAAAGAAAAAAAAAACATGTCACCATGTTCCAGCAGGGGGGGGGAGGGGGGGGGGGGGTACTCATTTGTCCCTTGTCATTTGACCATTGACCATGCATCCCTTTCGAGACGGAGCGTATTCCGGCAAGGGGGGATACTAACTACTCTGTAGTATCTAGGAGTTATGTGATTTTTGGGAAGGGGTGAGAAGGAGCGGGGTGGGTTTGAAGGGGGGGAAAGGGGGAAGGGTGAGAGGTTGGGGGCTGGGAAAAGCGTTTTTTTCAAAATAAAATTCGTTAGGTAGGTAGGTTGGTAGGTAGGTTTTCTCGTTGGGCCATTGGGTAGAGGAGCGAGGGGTGTGATCATGCAGTACAGAAGAGATTTCGACAAAAAAATGTGCATATATTTCTATTATTTTTGGTTTCTCTTGGTGTTGCTTTTCCTTCTTTCTGGGGATGTTTATGAGTTATCAACGTTGACGTTCATTCATGCTACAACATCGTAGAATGGCAAAAAGAGCATAGCAGCGAGAACGGCTCCGTATGGGTATGTTCCATTATTTTATATATGTTTATTTGACCATCTATAGTTTCAATATATGAGGAGGGGGGTGGGCCGCCTTCAATTAATAGGGCTAGGGGTGGATTAAAAGAGCTAACTCATGACTTGAGATGGTGTGGATTAGTTAACTTTGACAAAAGAGGAAAACGATACACTCTCTGATACATATTGTGTGGATGGGGGTGGATGGAATTAACTAATTAATTAACTACTTGAGCTACGTAGTGTTGATTAATCATTTTGCAAAAGGGGAAGAGCAATGTGTAAGCAGGCCAGAAATAATTAATTAGTTTAGCAAAAGGGGGAGAACATAATAGCAGGGAAGGGGTTTGCAGTTGTTCGATTGTCGATTACAGCCGTCAAATAACGAAATACGAAGAGTTGGAGAAGTAGCTTGTAGAGCCGCTAAATCGCCGGCACCCACGCCTCGGGTATGGCAAGGTAGGAGTTCAAGTTATTCGGTTTTCGATTGTACGGCACATACCAGTACGCAAACATAGGTAATGCCAAGAGTTGATAATAGCGTGGAGAGCACCTCGTATATTACACCAAACAAAAACGCACATACCATATAATACACACAACGATAATTTAATAAAACGAATACAGTTGAAATGGTTCACGTCTATATCGATATATGGTACCTGGTGTCGAACTCGATTATCGTTCTACATCCACCGTATGTATGCAGCTGGTCACTGTGTATGCGTACGGTCAGTTTGTATATACCCGGTAGCATAACTCCCTTGTGTACGTGACTACTTCAGGCTGAACCCTCTTGGAGCTTAGTAGGTGAAAAAACAAAATCTAAAATAGTTGACTACAGCAAGCAACGCCACTGATAGGATTATACAAGTCGGTGTCCGGGTTCCAGTGCGAGGGGTCGTGCGGCCCGGGCGCAACACGATCCCTCCCCTAGTGCTGGGCACCCACGCGGCTCGTAGACGGTTGATGGACACCAAGTCAATCTTTCTTTTGGTCGCTATCCCTTATAGGGTTACCAAGTATATCCCTTAAAAAGGGTCCCAACGGGGTTAATGTTGATCTGCTCCACTACTGTTATTCCCTTGCTCCACCCTTCCTTCTGTTCAGGACATGCTTGCTACCTTCTACTCATCATGTATCTTCTTCTGCTTCTTGACCCCATTTCTTATTATTATGTGCCTGGTATCTTCTTGCGTATCTTTATATTTACCTTCTTACTACTTATTTTTGTCCTTCGAACCTGTCGGGGGGTTTTTTGCCGCCAAGCAGGGGCTACAAGGCGCGCTTCTGGGTTCCTCTGGACAGCCCTCCACCTGGCCGCGGCGCAAGGTCGAAGGGGTTTAACCGCCGGGTTACGACTCCTTTCTCCCTAGACCCCTTTCTCCTTCCGCCAACGCCGCAACATCGTATCACCAGCAGCAGTAGTGGCTATCCCCGCCGCTCCTGATACCCCAGTGAGAGGATAAGGGCGGCGGATCGGCATCCCCATCACGCTGCCGCACGCTACCTAGTAATACTAGGCGGTTAATTGGTCGGAGTTTTTTTTACTTCCGAAACGATGCCACCAGTCGAACAGCGGTGTAAACTGACTGTTGTTGTATCATAATCTGAAACGCAACCCATGCTGCCTGCCAGGGCGTTGCAGTGCCCGAAGGGTGGACAGACACCTGAAGACAGGCTTGGATTTACAGAGAGAGGCAGGATGAACGCATTACATATCATAGAAGCTGCCGAAACCCGCAACAAGCTGCATTCTCTCAAGCGAAAATATATATAATAATTCACAGAAAGGACAAGATTTTGTGCAGAGATATATTTTTGTTTTATGTGGTTTTTTTCTTTCGGGGTGCTTATGAGTTATCAATGTTGAAGCTCATTCATGCTACGTACACATTGTTAAGGATGGCAAGATAATAATAATATTAATAAAAATAATTCAGCGATCAGTTTGCTCACCATGAAAAACACTTACCCAGGTTTCTGCCCGCCCCCCGTACCAAGAAGGCTACCACATAATAATTGTTGCAGTCGGGCTGGTGCGACCTCAGGTTATTATGCAGGTACCCTCCTGGCGATCCAAATGACGATGATGCAAGCGACCCCATAAATTATGCACGTCCAGTCCTAAACAACGATGATGTACAGTCACGCAGGAAGCGATGACCCGGTGCAGTCCTACACGATAATGACGACGTTCCAATGACCCCAGAAGCGATGTACCGCCACAGCCAAAAAACGACGATGATCTTCAGCGACCCCAGAAGCGATGCCCCGGCAACCCGAAGACGTGCACATGATTGACAACGATGTCCGGCGGCCTCAAAAGCGATGCCCTAGCACAGCCAGCCCCAAACGATGATGATGATTATGATGTTCAGCGACCCCCAAAAAGTCGATGTTCGACGTAGAACTCTTGAAACGACTGATTGATGTGATACGGCGATTCCAGAATACGTTCTCCTCCGGTAGTCCCAAAAAAATAACTGCGACCCGACCCTGAACGATGCGTCGGCGACCCCGGAAGCCCCGGCAGCCCCATTAAACAGTGATATACATATGTATAGTGGCCCCGAAATAGTTCTTGCCGGCAATCTCAAACCGCCTACTCGTATGATGCAGCGATTCCGTGAAACGTCTTTCCGACGACCCCGCGTTGGGGCGACCCCTGGTCTTCATGATACCCTGGCGGTCCCGTGTAAACCTGATGACGCTCATTAATGCTGCGTGGTTTCATGAGCTACGAAGCATTTTTTTCGGAGCCTCCGACCTGGGGATGGTGATGATCGGCCTGGCGAGGTTAACGTACTACTGCTACGTATACGTGCCAGGTTCGATGTACGAGCATTGTAGCCTGCCGCTGCTGCTGCTGTTGGTCAAAAGTCGCACGAGGTATCATACAGCATCAGCAAAGAAACAGGCGAAGCTTCTGCTCAACACCGAAGCGGAGCCGATGAAAACCGCCAGGGACCTTCACCGCTTGTCCTCTATGTCGGTATGCAATGTCTGCCGTGGGAGGCAAGTAGGGGTCCCGTCGGCAGTAGTGGATGATTTGAGGCGTTAAACGCCGCGTGAAGTGGAGCGACACAGACAGACAGGGCGATTGTTGGGTTTGTACCGTATGGCATAGAGTTTTTGTTGGGTAGGGGCTGGCTGGTGTGATGGGATCGTACCAGCCCCAGTATTTATAGATTATGTGGCATCCCGTGGTTGTACAACAATCGCCTTCGAGATTTCCGCCTCATATTTCAGTGCCGACGGCAAACGTAATAGATCAAACTCTTAGGAAAAAGTAAAAAAAAACAATCGTCTTCAGGAATCGCGATACTCGGAGGCAAGAAGTGGAGTCAGAATCTCGATACAAAGCTTCTCACAGGGTACGTACAGTACGAGTACTATGCAATCGGAGTCAAGAATCGCGCTAATCAGAGTGAAGAATCGCAAAAGATTGGGGTCATCCAGTATCGGGGTCAAGAATGGGGCGTCAGACCACCAAGTGAAAGTGCGCTTCAGATGTCTTTTTTAGTGGTTTGAGGTTTAGTCCAGACGGAAAAGCTAAGAGCAAACTCTTAGGGATAGGAGTGCTTGGGCACCGTTCGAGAAAAAGGTCCGTGTAGCAGGCAGAACAAGGCTCGACGAGGGTGGCTGCTGCGTTTTTCTTGAGGCGCCAAGGTATACGCTTGGTCTATCCTCGTACGGGATAAATCGATGCGAGTTTTTGTTATGCTCACAGCACTTAACTATTCCGTGCAAATCAATGCTAACGCGAGCGCTATGCCGCCATGCGATAGCTGTGCCACAGCAGCGTCGCTGGATGGTCAATGCAATCAGTGTGAGCGGTGGCCGCGGACCGGGACCGCCTCTCTTTGTGACCGTGAACCCCGAAAGACTCCCGATTAAGTACGTAGTGTCCGATTAACAGTGCAATCGGCCGTGTTAATATTACTTTGCTCTGGTATCAGGCATGAGCTCGTAGCTCCACAAATCTGCATAAACTATCCCCCTCTTCCGCCTCAGGGGCTGGGGAGGAAAGGAAGGAGGGAGAGGGACACACAAAAGAGCAGCCACAACGCACGGGGGGGGCTGTCTGTTTAACCTCACAGCAGTAGTAGTACTCGATGTAGGCTTACATTTTGTACGGATCGCAACATACGCGCACAGAAAACACCCGTAAGCTTACAGTACATTGTTGCAACACACCACAACCAAGATGCACCACAAATAGGTAAGAGCAGTCAGCTCGCCTATATACGCACCACACCCCCAACACTAGTCGCACAATCTTCGCCCACGGCAGACACGGCGCGAGATAAACCCAACCATCCGTCCTGTACTCAAACGCCTACAGTAATGTTGAAACCCACTCGTATTTTGCTATTTTTTTGCACCGGACACTGCACGAGATAAACCATAAACCTGGGCGATCCAACCTGCGATCACCCGCCTACAATAATGTTGAACTCCATTGAGGTTTTGCTATTTTCTGGCGCCGGACAAGGCGCGGCGCGCGGAAAGCAGGAACACTAACCCTATAATCAACCGCCTACAATATTGTTGAAACCCCTCGGATTGCTATTTGCTGACCACGGACACCGGGCACCGCGCGCGAGGGGAACGGAAGCACCCACCCTGTGTGATCAACCGCCTACAATGATGTTGAAACCCGTCGGATTGCAACGCGCACAAAGGGTACACTCTTTGCCCCGTACGGAGACCCCTATATATCCCACGCGCGACGCTTTTCCCTCCCTTGGCCACCCGTGCTTATCCCGCTACGAAGTTAATAGAAGAAATTGCTACGTACCCCAAAATGCCCGCAAATTCAGAGGAGCCACCATCGGGGAGGATCATCACTCTCAAACGAGCTCGATGAAAAAAAAAAGGACACCCGGAACCCGTTGTCAACGATCGGGACCTCTCGCCCAAAAACATATCCCAAACTTGTTGGCAACGTTTCGGATAGGCTTTTCTTCGACCAAAACAAAACACCATCAATCCTTATACCTGAAAACAACGGAAAAAAAAAACAAACAAACAAACAAACAAACAAGCCGTCATCCTTCAAGTGTGTGCGGCGCCGATAGAAGTACGGCAGCCTTTCAGAAACTATTGTGATGACAAGCCAAAAAAAAAGAAGACAAAAACAAGAAAATAAACACAAAAAAAAGACAAAACGTGACAAAAAACGCTCTACATTTTTCTTTGTTTTCGAAAAACAAAAAGACACATTTTGCGGATATTACCGCGGCTTCGCTACGAGTAAACGCACGTGGTATCCAACGTGCTCCTGCCAAAACTTCCGAACCAGCGAGCTACAACAGTACGGGGGGTGTGTGGGGGTGTACTCATAAGCCACATGTCATGGATGGCTGTAATCGTATGACCATAGACCCTGGCATCCCTACAATGCCGGGACGGAGGTATCCTCTCGATAATCGCGCACTTTTGTTTGTGTGCTGTTGTCCTTCGGCGGATAAAAAAACCCGCCGCGCTTTGACAGCCAGCTGGGGCGTGTGCCGACTCGATTTAATTCGGTGGTTGTGGAACACAACGATCGGTACAGCTCGTAGCACACGACAACGTGGGTACGTCGTCTTGTGTCACTGCTTCTGCCGCACGCATGCAAACTCCGCCCCGCCCGCCCCCCCCCCGTCCGGTCAATTTGCCAAAAGCAACAAAAACAAAAATGCTAAAAAAAAAAATGTGCCGAAATACACACGGGCTAAAAACGCATCACACATATAGCCCGTTTAGTAACACTCTAGCCTACACCCTCAGCATCACCCCGTCTCTGCACCAAACAACCCCCCCCCTCTCGCTTCTGCTCGGAGTCAAAAGGAGGGGATGTTCAACCTCGACCCCTCCCCCCCTCCCCCCTCTCTGTTCCCGTGCCTACATTTCTTAACCATTTCACAGCTTGCAAAACGTTTCCCTCACTACGTTCAAGTAGTTTTGTCCTCAAAAACGAGGGTGGAATTCTTAAGCCTGTATACAGAGCTGCAAAAAACTCGCCCCAAAACAAATTCCAAGCAGGGCACGCGCCGACAACGCGGGGTGCGGTTCATAAGCCCCACGAACGCTGGCTGCATGGCGGGCCGCTGCAAGGCTTCAACCAGAGGCCATCGTCGCATGCATATCAGAAGATGAGGGGGGTAGTCCTCCCTCCGCCCCGAGCCCGCAACAGCCACACAACGACCCACAACAGAAGTCACACCAATCACAAATAACGCCAACAACAGCAACAACAACCACCACAACAACAGCAACAGTCACAACAATGAAAAGCAGCAACAGCAGCGATCAACACTGTAGGCACGCAGCACTACGAAGTGCTGCTCCCCGCTGCCATCCCCCGTCATCCGAGTTCAGAGACACGGGGGTCATTTTTTTCTTCCCCGTAGCGGAGGTACGAAACGAAACAGCAGAAAAAAAAGGCGGACGGTGTGGTCGCGCAAGCGGTGCGGCGAGCACATACGAGGTGCGGTCAACACTCAAGAGGTTGTGAGCACTCAAATCAATCAAGACCCAAGAAGAGCGGTGATGAGCACTATTCTCCCTTCCCTACCCCGGTTCCATGCACATGAATCCAAACGCCTTCACCGAATGCAACGCCCTGCGCCGAATAAAACGACTTCGCCGAATGTGACGCCTTAACCGAATGCAATGCCTTCACCGAATGAAAACGCTATTTTTCGCCGGAATGAAATGCCTTCCGTAGCAGGAGGGCTACGCTTGCCTTCGGCGAATGAAACTCCTGCTTATGAAGGACAGCGTAGTTGTCGAACGCAACGCCTTCAACGAATGCAACGCCTGCCTCCTACCAAATGCAATGCCTGCCTTTATCTAATGCAACAACTTCACTGAAACACAACGCTCCCACCGAGTGAAACACCTTCACGTGGGTGCAACGTCGTCTTCCTTCACCAAATGTAAACACCCTCACCAAAATGCAACGCCTGTCTTCACATGAACGCAAAGCCGCCGGCGTTCTCACGGAAAAAACGCCTGTCTTCACACAATGAAAACGCCTTCACCGATGCAACGCCTTCACCGATGCAACGCCTTCCCCGATGTAACGCCTTCACACATGTAACGCCTTCACACATGTAACGCCTTCGCCGAATGTAACGCCTTCGCCGCATGTAACACCTCCACCGAATGCAAACACCTACACCGAATGCAAACACCTCCACCGAATGCAACGCTTTCACCGAATGCAACAACGCCCGGCTTTTACGCAGACGAAAACCCGTCGGGGTTCTTGCTCTGCCACGCCCACATGTCCCGCATCATTTCCTGTTGTTCCGACGGAAAACCGCAACCAAATCACGCGCGCGAACAGGGGATGTCAGTAACCGCGTTGAGGAGGCGGGAGGTGAGGGGGGAGGGGGGGGGGGGGGGGGGGGGGGCGTACTCATTTGTTGCTTGCCTTAGTCATTTGACCATTGACACACGCATCCCTTTCGAGACGGAAGCACCGTTCCTACTCCTAAATAGAGACACCTCAACATTTGGGCGCTCATTACGTGTTTTCCATATATTACAAGAGAAAACCTTTTGCTAATTTTATCCCTTCCTGCTTCGCCGCCTGTGGCCACCATCTATCTCCTAAGATAGCGATCGTTTTCTCGCTACTATTTAGTGTACCAAACTGCTCCATGTCACACTCGTCTATTTTCCTCATCTCTCCTCTAGCACGAAGGGGGGGGGGGGTGTACTCATGTTGTGCACGGCCGTAGTCATATGACCATAGACCCTCGCATCCCTACAATGCCGGGACGGAGCGCGTTGGGTTTTCACCAACCAGGCAGACATTGCTTGCACCAAGCGCGAAACGCCGTGAGGTATTGGGCGAGTCGCATGGAGGGTGAGCTGCATCCTGCTAAGAACCGCCTCTGAGGCGGACTTGATATGGACGACAGCTTCAATGAGTTAATTTAATTTTGGTGTGGCCATTCCGAACAGCAATGGTTTTTACTATGTAACTGCCTCGCGGACGCCTTACCATATTAACACTACGTGAAACGACCATTCCCCTTGTGCAGAACAAAGGTTCTCCACCCGCACAAATGATCTACTCGACCGCCAGCTTTGGTGACCGCCAAAAAAAAATAAACAAAAAAAAACGGCACCCTGGTTGTCTAAGCTCACGCAGCGAGTGGCGTGTTTTACAGCGTCGTTGCCAACCGACGCCAACCCAACCTATAAATATAATATATTTATAGGGGGGGGGGGGGAAGGACGCGGCGAGCGTAACGGCAACGAGCGGCTCTTATCACGAGAAAAAAATGGACGAGACTACGTACCGAAGGAAACCTGAAGTTGGTCGCGAGTTACGTGTGTACTGAATTTGAAAATTTGAAAATGAACCCCTGTCTTAACTACAAAACAAGCAAAAAAAACGCGAGCTACGTACGTGCGTACTGAATTGAAACTTTGATGAGTAACCCCCCTTTCTAACTACAAAACACGCAAAAAACGAAGAAAAAAAAACGGAAAGATGAAAAAAAAACGGGGGAAAAACGGGGGGAAAAACGGCCAAAAAAACAATCCCCGTCCTCACCTCCAGGCCGAACTGGGCCTTCCACTTGAGCTCTTCCGCCGCCTTTGTAGGGTCGGCGTAGACGCAAGCCAGGTCCCCAGTCCTAGGAGTTCCAACCTTGTAGGGGATCTGCGGCACGGCGGGAAAACACAGTTGGTAATTACGTTAAACTATTACATATCCCGATCATACGTAAAGGGTGTACGTGCCAATAACTGAAAAATAAGAAGAGCGATAATATAATTTTATAAGCTTCATTAGACCTAATAAAGCTAGGTAGCCAAGCTTAGTTACGCTCTACTACGGGTTAAGGTAGTTTCGTTCGATTTTCCTCTTGTCAAAAACAAGAAAAAAAAGCGAATTGGCAAACTATGGTTCTAAACAAGGCAAAAAACAACAAAACAACAAAAACAACAAAAAGGAAAACAAATAAACGGCTTGTTGTTGCTGCAGCAAGCAAGCAAAGCAAGCAAGCAAAGCAAGCAAGGCAAGCAAAGCAAGCAAGCAAAGCAAGCAAGCGAAGCACGCACAGCCTCCCCCGAGGTACGTAGAGGGGCGGTGGCCGCGGCCACTCACGTCTTTGCCCGAGGCCTTCTTCATGGCGGCCACCATGTCAAGCACGGAGTACCCCGTCCCGGTGCCTGGAACGCGGAGCGGAGCGTGGGAAGCGAAAGGTCGAGGGTAAGACAACACGACGAGACCAGGATGGGACGCGAATACGACGCGGCGAGATGGCACCAGACGAAGGGACGGGATGGGACACTACCGACTGTTGCTGGCCGCCATGCTACTGAAAACATTACTTTGATGATGATGATGATGATGATGTTCTCACATTATAGCCCATTTCCCTGAAAACTTAACCCGTGGACTCTGCGATTTTTCCAAGAAATTTCCCCCCAAACAAAAAACGGCGGGTTCTACCGGACGAAACAAAAATAACGGGCCTGACACTTAAATTAAGTGGTGGAACAGCTGGGGCGGAAGGTAACCAGAAAACTTTGGAGGTACACCCTCGGGAATATAGATCACGAAAAACAAACAAACCCAAAAAAGAAGTCGACGACGACAAAAAAATCTGCCAGCAGTGTCACATAAGCAACAACTACAGCAGTATAGACAAAAACCAACACCAACACCACCACCAGACAAAACAAGCGACGCGCACCGAGGTTGTGCGTGAACCAGCCGTGGCCCTTCTCCTCGAGGAAGTCGAGCGCCTTCAGGTGCCCCGCCGCAAGGTCGACAACGTGGATGTAGTCGCGCACCCCCGTGCCATCCTTCGTGTCGTACTTGTCTCCGAACACGGTGAGGCATTCCCGCTTACCGACGGCCACCTTCGGAGTTCAATGGCACCGAGGCATTAGAACGATGCAGGGGGAGACAAGGAGGAGACGTGAGATTAGAGGGCGGGGAGGGGGGGGGAGGGTAAATCTTTCCTACTGTAAGCAATTACAGTCAATAACGGAAGGAGAATTGTACACCATTAAAATAGCCAACAGACACTGCTGTGACTCAATGGAAAAAATCGTTTCCCGTCCCCTATCCCCCTCCCCTCGCCCCTCACCTCACCTGAGCCGACGTAGGAGCACGTGAAGGATATAGTTGGGATAAGAATAGCGTTGGGTGCTTCGACCGAATCGTCCGCGGCTGCTGTGGACGCATCCGAGTGGGGTATGAAGTAACTGAGGCAATTCGACGCGCACGCAAGTCGACCAGCCCCTTCTTGCTAGTTACGGCAAGTCCTTCGGATAATCGTACCTCGATCATGAACTTCGTGCGCCCTGTGTACGCTCTAATTGCGAAGAGCGTGCTAATTGTCGCACATGAAATAATATATATCAGCAGAACGGATTTGATCAACTATAATAGACGGAGGAAAGGTGAAAGGCGATCGCAGTCGTGGCAGCGGGCCCAAGTAAATGTGTAACCGCAAATACCGCGCATATCGTTCCCACACCTCAGACTCAAAAACTGCAAGTTTATCATCAAGACTATCCCCGACCGCCCGCACCACGGAGAGTAGTGCAGGACGTCACCACCCCGGAGACTATCCACCGACACTCTAACCTACTAGCCCCCTTCCGCTCAACCCCGAACGCTCTACACGCAACCCCCCCGAATGTCTTCACATGGTTGGTGAAAAACCGGAACGGAAGTGCAGGACTGCCAGATCCCGAGCAATTGATAAGGTCAAGGCGGAGAGCCCTGTAGGTCATAACAGAGCGTAGAACGGCATCCATAGGAGCGACAAGTAGACATGGCAATGAGTACTCGTACAGCCCCTCCTCCCTAATCGCGCACGCCCTCCTCCGAACGTGCCAACGCTCAGAAACCCCAGCTCTCCTTACTAGCTAATATCGGTCAAAACGCCTACCAGTATCCCTAAGGCAAGCAAACCAAAATGAAAGTACAGCGCACCCCACTCCCTGCCCCTACGTCCCATAGACCCCGATACCTCCCCCCGCCCCCTCCGCACTAAGGAGTGTGAAGGTCATAGTTGGAATCATCACAACTTACGGCGGCCGTGCACGAACATGAGTCAACACCCCCACCCACTAGAAGATGGTGAGGGATCTAGAAAATGGTACATACGCAACAGAAGAGCCGTAACACGAATAGATAATAAGTACAACCTTACACAGTCCCCGCCCTCTCCTCACCAGGGACCCCCAAAGTCACGACCAGCCCCCCACCCCGTTCACCGCCTCCCGACCATACGGCCAGTAAATTCCACCTAGGGTTTTACTCAACCGAATAAGGGTATGGTGACCCAGTTGCCCGAGACAACAGGCGAAGAACACCGTGCGAGTGAATGGAGAGGGACGACACGACCGTAACACGGTGGCGGAGGAGAGAAAAACAGAAGACGCTATGCGGCACTTGCGTCTTGCAGCGAGCTCCGCTCGAGCAGGACAAGAGGTGCATACATAAGAGATTGTTTTCATGAGTAGTAGAGGAGAGGGAGGTCGACCGATTCTCCCACCGCCTGCGATCGCCCGAGAGAGGAGAGGGGGAGGAGGGGAAAGAAAAAAACAGAGTTACGGCAGAGGAGTGAGCGAAGAGAGAAGAGAGAGAGAAATGACAAAAATAAGTAATGGTTGGCCGTCTAACAAATAGTAAGGCCGGTATGCGCCAGCACATCCCAGAACAATACCGCACTATAAGCGGCAACCGGCACTATTTACCCCCATACTCACACTTAACGCCCTTTATTAACCCCGTCTGAACCAAGCGGTTTCACAAGACACTTATATAGGAGCGCGGAGCGGCGCCGGCACTAAATCAAGGCCGGTATTGTAGAGAAGCCCAAGCTAACTACTTGTAAGCACACAGAATGCGGGGGCGATAAGAAAACAAGAAAGCAAAAATGGACGGGAGAGCAAAAATAAGCAGACCAGAACGAGGGGACAGGAGACTGGTGAAAACGAATTCAACATTGAGCGGTACTCGTACGAGGCAGGAAGCAGCGGTCAAGGCAACAATCAACAAACAAGCAAATCAACATGACAAACGGCCTAAAACACCGATACCCGCAACCCCCTCCCCCGCCCCGCCCCCCCCCACCCTTCTTCCACTCGTGCGAGGGGTCTACTGGTCATCAAACTAACGGCCATACATGACAGCGAGTTACAGCCCCCCATACCCCCAACCTCTGCCTCCCATCCCCCCCTCGCTCCCCCTCCCCCTCCCCCACCTTAAGGCCAGCGAAGTGAATGCACGAGTCGAACGGAGGGCAGGCCTCCAGCACCACGCGTAGCGCCTCGGCGTCGCAAAGGTCGACGTTGTGGAAGACGAGCCTCTCCGGCGCGCATCCCGTCAGGATCCTCACCCTCTTCAGGCTCTCCTCGCTGCAGGGCACGACGGGGACAGGCAGAGGCAGAAATATATACACATATCAGATCACTACCTATACATTATATCATTTCCGATAATACAACGACCTAGATCAGTTCAGATCAGATCACTACTTGTAGACCATTTCAGATCATACAACGACCTACGAAGGTCCTTTCAGATCAGATCACGATATATAGATAATTTCAGATCATATCACCACTTACTGTAGATCATTTCATATATATAGATCAATTAAATTAATATCACGATCTAGATAATTTCAGATCAGATCACGATCTACTGTATGTAGATCACTGCAGATCACATCACGATCTACAGTACATCATCTAGACTCTATGTTTACCGTTACTATAGATACGCCCCTCTTCAGGCTCTCCTCGCTGTGGAAGTACAGCAGTACGGGGAGAACAGGCGGAGGCAAGAAAACGTTACAAACATCGGAAATATCGGATCACGATCTACTAGCTGTACGTAGATCATCGGTGACCCGCAGGGCATACTAAAACCGAATACCACTATCTCCCGAAATATAAGCACTGTTTATATATAAATATGCAATCCAAACGATCCCTATATTTAGGGATAGTGTGATGACATGCTAAGTTTTGAATACTTATCCCGTACGACGCCACTTTATTTTTTTCTTCTCTTTTTTTTCATCCCATGTATTGTCTTCGCCCTCCTTTTCTTTCTCTCCCTCTATAGTCGTGAATCAGATCCGGGGTCACTAAGTGGGCTCTTCTCTTCCCTCCTTTCCCACTACGTACGGTCCGTGCCTTGCATTTTTTTCGCGAGGAGATTTCAGCACTTTCTTCTCTCGTCGACTCTCGTCGAATTGTCCTTACCCACACAACTGGTACGATCTCTCTAGGATGAAGAATCGGCACGAACACTGCTGGGTGTGCTGGATGTTTTGACGGGTAGAAAAGACGGTTTCATGTGAAGAACACACACGCATTACAATAATAGGCGCTCTCGATAATCGGTTGGTGTCATTTGAGAATAACAATCTCCATACGGAGACTCGTATCCTCGATCTCAAACGCATGAGCGTATGAGCGTACGATGTATACCCTAAAACTATCATGGTCATGAAGAAACCCGACCAAACGGTACTTTCATTTCTGGACAGGAGGGGGCGGCCGGCCTTCGGCGAGTTACGTTACGTCGCTTGATGCAGAAAAAAAAAAAATAACGGAAAATCGAAAAATAACATATCGGTATGATTCACCGGTACTGCTGTACCTTATCTGCTTGATGCAGAAAAAAAAAAAATAACGGAAAATCGAAAAATAACATATCGGTATGATTCACCGGTACTGCTGTACCTTATCTGCTTGATGCAGAAAAAAAAACAATCGGAAAATCGGCAATTAACATATCGGTATGATACACCGGTATCTTACTCAAATGCTATAATAATGACCTTCATATATTTTGATTATATCGTATGTTGTTTCATTTCATTTCGTTTATTGTTTTTGTTTCTCCTCGTATTATGTACATGAGGCCGGTCGCCCAGGGGTCTATTTCGCAGGTAACCACGAAGACTGTTAAGTTTGAGGTCGAGGGTTCGAGTCTCCATACTCGTATGATATGATATTTTTGAGTGTACCTATAAATGGCTCAAAGTGCGTAGGTATACCTATTTTTGGCTAATGCCCTATTTTTATTATCAAATTGCACCAACTGTCGAGAGCGTTTACGAGTATTGTACAGTAAAGGACACCTAATAAGAAACAGGAAATCTGGTCCACGCTGGATTTCTCACTCGAGAGAGTGTGATTTCTACACTAAAGTCAAGATAACAACTCTCGATTTTCTTGTGTTCCTGTCAATCTCAGCCTGCCTTTCTTATTAGCCTGTTTCTTACTATCAAATAGGTGTCCCTTACTGTATAGGCACACTTCGACGAGGAAAGTCGACGAGGTAAGAAAGTAGTGATGAAATCTTCTCGCGATAAAAATGCAAGGCACGTACCGTACGTAGTGGGGAGGGAGGGGGAAGGGCCTAGTTATAGTGACCCCGGATCTGAGTTACCACTAAGGGCCATCGAGCAGCTTTTTTCCATAATTTCCAATATTTTTTTCCAAAAAAAAAAGGAAATCTTGGAAATCTTGGAAATTATGGAAATATTGGAAATTCTTCAGAGGGCAAAATGTTTGGAAGGCTTCACGTTCCAATAAATGGAAAAAATAAATGGAAAAAAATGGAAATCTAAAAAATTGCGCGAAAAAAAACATGGAAATTTTGGAAATTTATGGCTCCGATAAGAACGACCCTAAAGAGGGAGAGAGAATAGAAGGGCGAAGATAAAAGTGGGATGGAAAATATATACGAGTATATACGAAGTATCCCAATAAGAATAGTAAATACCAGTAGGTTGTTCGTGGTATGGTCCATACCATTACATGGGGGGGTCTACATTAATTAATTTGGCGAAAGAGGAAAAATAATATATATATCTATATATATATGCGACCCCTTGGGTTAGGATGCAACGTCGCAACTCATGCATGTAAGCATAAATCTTGGTCCATACATACGTACTCGTACGCTGATTCGACTTTTTCTTGTTTTGAGGTGTGCGATGTTGTTTCAGCTACGATGCGTACGTACATATCTGACTGTATTTTTTTTGTACTACATCGAGACTACGTAGCAGTATTTAGTTCTCGGTATATATCTTGTGACCACATAATAACTGGTATCTCTCCAGGACGAAGCATCGGCACGGACACTAGGTATGTTGGATGTCGACGGGTAGAAAGGACGGTTTAATGTGAAGAACACACACACACATATACGCATGCGTGTTGCTGACTGTTACTCGTGGCTCAGTTGTTATGGCATACAGTATCAGCCACAACAACAGTAGTATATAGTGTGCTTTGTGCTGCTGACCAGCGAAGAGGGTTGTGGGTGTACTCTCATCATGCCATGCATGCATGGCCGCAGTCGCAGTTTCCGCACGAGACCCTCGCATCCCTACACTTTTTTCGCTGGGGTAATTCTTCCGCTCCAGAATTTTGGAGCCTGATATTTGTGATTATGACCACGGACACACGATTTTGGCCATTGAGTTAACCCCTTAAGAACTGGTCCCACGAATTTGGGGACAAACTACTTGGGATTAGTGGGGGACATTTTTTTTTTCAGTCCTCGGACGGACCCTTTTTAAGGAATATGACCATTTTAAGGGATATATTGGGTAGAAGGTAGAAGGGATAGCTACCAAAACAACAATAAATAACTTCTCTTTTTTGAGGCTCATAGCCCATAGAGTTGTACTTCCTCCGTGTCTCGCCGTGACAGCCTGGAGCACCCATTCCTAATTATCATATACCAGTATATCCATACGCAAGTCCACGATATTTGCGTACAGCAGTACGCACTACTTCGGACGGAAATCTAATGGCCGTTTAGTCTTGATGATAATGCCTAAATGTTCATTTTATTTCCGTCCAGAGTCGACGAGGGAAGAAAAGGCTGAAGTCTTCTCGCGATAAAAATGCAAGGCAAGGACCGTAGTGGGGGAGGAGGGAGAGGAGCCTACTTTGTGACCCCGGATCTGAGTTACGACTAGGGAGGAGAGAGAAAGGAAGGGCGAAGATAATAAATGGGATGGAAAAAAAAAGGCAAAAAAAGAGTGGTATCTACACGTTGTCTCCACTAATACACTGTAAAAAGCTTCGCAGCGCGTGTATGATATACGTACAGTGTACAGCAGTACAGTGCGTATATACGAGCTGGTTCAGGCATAACTCCCCAAATTTCATCAGTCACGAATGCCGCATGCAATGGCAACTCAAATATCACATATTTGGTATCATACTCGCCATATGTATGAACAGTGGAAAAAGGTGACATCGCCAGTATGTTATTTAAGGACCCAGGACTGGCGCTACCGCTGATTTTCGTCCAGAGTTGCATCTAAACGCTTCTCTCCCATCGTATACCGCAATACATACAAGTACAAAAGCTGGTTCAGGCATATCTCCCCAAATCTCATCAGTCACGAGTCACGAATGCCGCATTGTAATAGCAACTAAAATGTCACATATTCGATATGATACTGACCGCCATATGAACAGTGGAAGAAATTGGCATCGCCAGTATTTGGACCCAGGACTGGCGCTACCGCCGAAAATGGGGCCCGACCAATCACGGGCCTTCAAAGAGGTCAACAATAGTCAGGCGTTTCCGTAGGAATACGCCCCCCCCCCCCCCATTTTATTTTCTGAACGAGCTGCTTCCAAGTGGTCCAAGGCATGCTTGTGAAACAATTCAAGCAGCAAATATTCGAAGATTTGACTGCGTTTGGTCAATATTAAGTCATATTCAACGCCAAAAATCGATTACATGCTGAAACTTTCGAGGCGATGCCGGGATTTGCACGTTTTACCGCACAAAGGTCCAAATAAATGCTCACGAGACGAACCCTGAACTTTTGCACACGTGTTCTATATGCCCCTGCCGAACCATTGACGATTTTTTTTTTTCGTCGCCGAAAATTCGGGTTCCTTTCAGACCCAAACTTCCCCAAAAAAACAAAAACCGAAAAATCTGGAGGAACAAAAAAAAAACGGTAACGGGTAACGGGTCGGCAGGGGTCCATATAACATGTGTGCCAAATTCCAGGGTATATCTCCAAAACACGGCGTGCACTTTGGCTGCTGAGTAGATTTGGGGTGGCATGCTTGAACCAGCCTGTATAGAGACCTTGGTGTCACCTAATACGTGGTCACAGCCAGAAATTCGGATTTGCATCCGTAAAATATCTTCAACATGTATATAAAATATCGGTTATCCCATACGAGGTACATTCAGTATGATACCGGATACCAGGTATCGTATAACATAAATATGAACAACTATGCGAAGTCTACATCTATTGTTTTTCATATTTTTCGGGACCACGGGTTAGAATTTAGAATACAAGCAGTGGGCCCTCTATAGTGCCGGTATGTTAAAATACACGTACTATTAATAGCCGGTATGCGCCAGCCAACAATACCGGCACTACAAATAGACACACGCTTCCTGAATTCTACAGCCTCAGATTGTGTTCCCCTCATACGGGATGTACATCCTGCATGAGGACATATAAAACCCGTAAGTACGCACGATCGAAGTATTACACTCAGCTAGCCAAGATGAGTTTCGACGAAATCCTCGATCTCACAGCTGCTGTTTTTTTTTTTTTTTTTTTTTAATATGGCGACAACCGGCATTATATCCTCCGCACACTGCCACACGGGTGAACCCCATCAGATGTCAGTGCGCCAGCCAGCAATACCGGCACTATAGCGGCAACCGGCACTATTCCGCACACTACCACACAGATAAACCCCCTCAGGTGCCAAGCGATTTCACAGGCACTATAAGCGGGCAACCGGCACTATGCTCAACGCGAGTCGACGACGGAAGAAAGTGCTAAAATCTTCTCGCGACAAAAAAGCAAGGCACGTATATACCGAAGTGGGGAGGGAGGGAGGGAGGGAGGGAGGGAGGGAGGGAGGAGAAGAGCCTACTTAGTGACCCCGGATCTGAGTTACGACTAGGAAGGAGGGAGAGAGAAAAGAAGAGCGAAGATAATAAATGGGATGTACGAAAAATAAAAATAAATAAAACACAGGTGAATCCCATCATGTGCCAAGCGATTTCACAGGCACTATATATAGCGGGCAACCAGCACTATTCAACCGGCACTATAGAGGGACCACTACTGCTGTAACACGCAAGACAACGCACACTCCCTCCTCGGGCGAATTCCCTGTCTGCTTTACTCCACAACAGGGGGAAGAGTGCACACGCCGAGCCAGGGCAGGCGTCCACGGCAATCAATGCCACCACCATTTTGGCGGTGTGTGCCCGCGTGCCCGCCCCCCCCTTGGCACTACGAAAATCGATCGGTTTGGAAACCCATCACCCCCAGGAGGGGGTGTTTAAAAAATTAAAAAAACAATAGCTGTGAGACCGAGGATTTCGTCGAAACTCTTGCGTGTTATCCAAGGGCGTGTTATATACGGTATGGCAAAGAGCTACGTAATGATGTGAGAGCAACGATATGTTATTGCGCCTACTGTAGCTGATGAGGAAGGGTGCGGGTCTACAGCAGCAGCAGTAGTACACGACATATTGCTAGGAATTTGGGAGTTAAGAATTTCAGGTTGATCTTTGTTTTCTTACTTTTGAGAATTTACAGCTAAGCATTTGTGCTCAGCGAGGAATGCCACTCTAAACCCTACCGGGTATATAATAGCCGCTGAGAGCCTATGCTGAACGTCGACATCACAACAATACGCCGCGCGCCTTCTCAGCCATATTAAGTAGGAGAGTCTCCACTGCCATCGCGTCCTGCAGTCTAAGGACTATGGTCCTGCAGTCTAAGGACTATTGCTGTCACAGCCCCGTATTAGGTGCGTGTAGGAGCGTCCGCCTTACATAGGAGAAAAGAGAGGAAAACGTACAGATATGAGTATGTATTACTTCCTGGTTACCAGGATATATATGCTTCATTCATATACACTTCGACTGGTAAAAAAAAACAATTTACTAACTCACACTAAATAACTCAAAGTCAATGATTCATCAATTTCACTCACCCATACCCTGCATCAAGTATACCCTAATGGGTGATTGTTCTCACATTGTTATTAATAGTAAAGGCCACACAAATCTCAATATCTCCATACCAATCCCCAAAAGGAGAGGGTTACCGTAATCATGCGAAGGTTCGCACCCATCGGAAGGTTGGCACCCATCGGAGAGATAGCACCGGGGTGCGATAAAAAACACAAGGTAGAAACATTTAATCGTGTTTTCGCACCCCCATCGGAGAGATCACACCCCGGTGCGATCTCTCCGACATAAATAGAAATTTGAGGGCCCCCGCAGCGGGTCTCTAGTAGGTAATATTATCATGTCTTTCATACTCCGATGAGATATCACCAGTGCGCCACTCCTCTCAAACGTGCTTTACCAACACATGGTAGGTCAAGTCGTTTTAGGTAGCTTTGAGTCATTTACGCAGCACCGTTGCCCCAGTACAGCCCGGTGTATTTCGATTCAGCAGCGCACCCATCGGAGAGATCGCACGGGGGGTGCGCCAAAATAGAAGAACGGCATGATTTAATTGTGTTTCCGCACCCCCATCGGAGAGAACGCACCCATCGGAGAGATAGCACCGGGGTGCGATAAAAAACACAACGTAGAAACATTTAAAAACGCGATCGCACCCGGTGCGAACCTTCGCATGATTACGGTATTAGAGAAAGGGAACCTTCCGAGAAAAATCCGTGGATTGTTCATAAGAGAAAAGTAGGCGTGTTGCTGGTTCTATTCTGGTGTGCTTGTTTGAGAAGTTGAACTTATTTATGGTAGCCATTATTGTCTGGTTCATATACGTATAGGTATATAGCCCCCTACCAGTAACACCAGCAGCTGCTGCCGAATACTACAGACAACCTGGTATATTTGGTCCTATTTACTATGGTCCCCGGTTATAAATCCCGTATATAGCCAACATTAGCCTGTGCACAATCAATGGTGGCAACGTAATAAGAAATTCCGCCTCGACGCCAAATCGACTTTTCTTGCTATTAACCCCTTAAGAACTGGTCCCACGAATTTGGGGAAAACTACTTGGAATTAGTGTGGGGCATTTTTTTCAGTTCTGAATGGGTTATAAGCGTAGCGAGCGTCTTTAATAAGAAACGCAAAACGTGAGCCAGGCTCGATACCTCATAGTGATACCAACCTTGAGCAACCTAGAGCATAGATAGGCTACGTACATATATATGATACACCAGTACATCAGTAGTACCTGGAAATATTTCGTGTACGTAGCGCTCGCCGGTGATGGAGCACTATCTCTAAATCGAAAATTCTTAGCATCCCCCAAAGACTTGAGCCTGACGTTCTTACTGCAAGTATATATACAGTACCGGACACCTAATAAGAAACAGGCCAATAAGAATGCCAGGCTGATTTATAGAGATAAGAAATTCGAGAGTCGTTATCTTGAAATTAGTGCAGAAAGCACCCCCTCTCAGACGAAAAATCCAGCCTGGGCCCGTTTTCCTGTTTCCTATTAGGTTTTCTATACTGTATTAGGTTATTATGTTTCTACTTGGTACAGCAGTAATAGCCCCTCTCTATATAGTACCGGTGCATGCGCCAGCCAGCCAGTAAAAAAACTTTCTCCGTTTTAGACTAGTCCTGCCGACCCCCCCCGCTCAATGCCGGGGCGGGTCTGGATAATCGAGCCACTAACTTGGGGCTCAGGACACGCTTTCTGAATGTTTTGGGCCGGGTTTCGGGGAAGTTTTTAAGTGTCTAGTTTTCCAGTGTTATCAGTTCTACCGAGCCCCCGCTCATTTAACGGGAATTCCATCCGGTTGGCCTGACCGGAGGCCGTGGAGTCACCACGGGCTCGTCGGGCAGTGTCAGGTTTCTCCTGCTCCACTGCAACCGAAGGAGCATCGCGCACGCTACACTACCGGCACTATAGCGGCAACCGGCACTATAGAGGGACCACTACTGTGATCCCATCTGTGCCAAGCGATTCCACAGGGGTCTTATAGCGGGCAAACCGACACGACTCAACCGGCACTATAGAGGGACCGATCCTGTATTGTGGGGTCTATATACTGTTGTGACCAGTCACTAACCGAAGACGCCATATTGTAATAAGACGGGGTGAGACACAAGAGCATCCCCTTGCAGGTTTGTCTATTAAGCATTCTTGGTTGTCACTCACTTTCACGAAGAACCAAAAGGGTAGAAGAGAACCAGCTTTTAATATTTCCCCAGAGCCTGATGACATCTGGCCCGGGAGGGGTTCATACCCCTTCCGATCTTATACATATCCCGAATACGAATGCCATCCAATTAATACCAAAACGGACCAATTACCTATACATGAGGTAATTACCGGCCTTCTATGCCCGTATTATTTTACATACAGCTACGAACTGCTTACGGGCGGCCATATTAAACAGGACCAAATATTGTTAGTAAAAACAGGTGAATATATAGGTGTTAGTGTGTACCGTAGGTCCTGTTTACTACATTAGCCCACCCCGTAATAGAGCGTTCATACCTGGAGTTGATGAGGTTGTCAGCGACGACGACATTGAAGCCGGCCTCCAGAAGCAGGAGAACGGTGTGGCTGCCGATATCTGTAAGGAAAACGAGCGAGGGCGTAAGCAGCACGTACAACCAGTGAGCGGTGTTACTAGTCGCCGGGGCAGTCACCAAAGAGTGCTATTGTACTACTGCTGTACGCACGAGTGGGGAGAGGGGGAGGAGTGCCTGCTGTGTGACCCCGGGTCTAAGTTACGAAAGGGAGGAATGTGGAGAAAGTACGTCGTAGTGCAAATATCATAGATGGGATGGGGGGAAATTAAAGAAAAGAGTCAATTGTCGGAGCTTTGTTTGGGCGACCTTGAAGTTATGTGTAATGAGGTGGTACACTGTAGGGGAAGGGGACCTGTTATCCACACCAGAGAGATGCAAGCTCTGTCATCACAACTACGAGACCTTCTAAAAACAAAACGCCGCTCTCGGAAATCTGAGGTGTTCCATCGATGGTGGGAAACGCCTCCAGATGTCTAACCAGGTGCAACTATAAATCTCTACTACTAGTAAGTTAATTTGCCATCCATTCGATATTTTTCGGTTGCCGTTCGCGAGAAGTGAGTGCCCGTTCGCCGTTCGCACATTTTGCACATTTTGTAAACGGATGCGTAACGTTCGATTTTTGTTAGCCGTTGATACGTGATGTGTACTTAACACGCGTCCGTGCTTGCTGTATCATATATATGTGCAGTACAATGTATCATGTGTGTGCTCTTCACATTTTCTACCCGCCGAAATCCAGAACACTCAGTGTCCGTGCCGATTCTTCGATCCTAGAGAGATACAAGCTCTGTGGGCACAAAGCTACGGCACAGATAAACTACATTGTTATGCAGTAAGCGGAGTAGACAATGCAATGCCGTGTCATCGTACGGGGTACTATGATACACTGTCAATCGGTTGAGCTCTCTATACATAAAAATAACGGTTTAATCTGTGAAGGGTGATGGTGAGTCAAAAATCACGGAATCACAGCTGATGATGATGAGACGACTTTTTTTCGTACGAGTGTTCTCTGCCAGTTCTGCTTAAAAACAGATACCCTACGTAACAAAAACGCACATTCATACACAAAATACGCCAGCTAGATACTTTTATAGCTGTGTGGGAAATGCGGCCGAATTAACTTTTCTTGTCTTCCCATTTACAGTACAGGACACCTAATAAGAAACAGGCTAATAAGAAAGCCAGGCTGAGATTTCGAGGAAAATAAGAAATTCGGGAGTTGTTATCTTGAAATTAGTGTAGAAAGCACTTCGCACCTCTCTCAAATAAGAAATCCAGCCTGCACCAGATTTCCTGTTTCTTATTAGGTGTCCCGTACTGTAATATATTCGCCCTTCTTTTCTCTCTTCCTGCTACTACAGTCTCAGTAGTTGCAACTCAGATCCGGTGGCACCTATGATGGGCGACGACCCTCCAAAAAATGACATTTCTGGAGGGTCATCCCCCATAGGGTGGCACATACGTGGCAGGCTCTCCTCCCCCTCCCCACTACGGGTCGTGCCTTCGTTTTTATCGCGAGAAGAGACTTTTCCCCTTGTCGACTCGCGTCGATTTGTGCCTACCCACGCTACGCGCTCTCAGTAGTTCGTTGATACTGAGCGTGGCAGACTACAAATCGCGTATTACGGGGGACCATAGTAAACACTAGTAAATAGGACCAAATATTGTTAGTAAAAATAGGGCAATATATAGGTTTTTGTCTTCGCCGTAGGTCCTACTCACTAGTATTTACTATGGCCCCCCGTAATAGTACCTGGTGGTGTATATTCATACTATACCTGTTAATACATGCTTCTTTTTTCTCTGTCTCAGAATCTGACCACATAATTAGGGTCGTTCTTATCGAGCAGCTTTTTTTCCATAATTTCCACTATATTTTTTCCAAAAAAAAAAGGAAACCTTGGAAATATTGGAAATTCTTCAGAGGGCAAAATGTTTGGAAGGCTTCTCTTCCCTTTTTCCCCTCGCTGCCTCGGCAAGGTCTTTGCTTTGGCATGGCCCATAGCGAGGGGGGGGGTCTTTCTAGCGAGCAAGGCTAGACTCACCCTCAAGCGGACCG
The DNA here is from genome assembly GCA_008828725.1 of Saccharina japonica. NCBI lineage: Eukaryota > Phaeophyceae > Laminariales > Laminariaceae > Saccharina > Saccharina japonica. Next base: position 224,002 of record MEHQ01001731.1, read on the forward strand.
ATACCTTCTTGCTGCTGCGCACCCGCCGCGAAGCGTGTGCAGCGGTAGAGTTGGATCGGCACTGGTGCGTCAGGCGCAAAAGTCCAGATGCACGGGCCTTTTTGGCCGTCGGTGTAGACAGCAATGTCCATCTCACTTTTGTGCGCGGAGGCAGACGCCATCAGAAAGGTGGACGGACACTACGTACACAGCCCTAGGTATGTTTGCTAGAGGGAGCTGTACTGTCTCAGTAACCTGGCTTCGCCATCAAAGGAGGAGGGAGCGTGTGGCGACGAGCTGTTGTTGGACTGGTCAATCCCTTCAGCGCGAGAATTTTTATTTTTCAGACCAAGCACCCTGAGTGCAACGAGAGAGAAAGCGAGGAGCCGACTGGGAAGGACAGCAACGAGAGCGTGTACGGACGGAGCGGGTCGAGTGTGGTCGTGCTAGGACTGGCCGAGCGGCACCGGAGCGGCGCGCCTGAGCAGCAGCACAGCAGCGCGCCGGCGCAGCAGCACAGCAGCGCACAGGAGAAGCGATCCGGAGCACGGACGACATCGACCCGTGACGGACGAACATTTTTGTTTTTCTGTTGACAAATTCTTCGCTTTTTCCCCCGAATGTTGTTGTTGGGTCGGTGTGGATGACGTCACTGGTTTTGTAGAGAGACGCGGCAGAGATGGCGCGGACACCCCGGGTGCCTTCATTGTGTGCCTGATCGTGGAAGACCCCTTCAATGTGGAACGATTCCTAATCAGTGTCGATGTTTATAATGCTGTGCCTAACACAGACGTTCAGGATAGATTCGGGTAATTGTCAATTGACATGATGGCTTTGGTTGGCTGTTCTTTTTCACTGTGTGCCCGCGGACTGTCATTCTGGCAGCACTTCAGACAGCAGCTGCGTGCTCCATCTTGTTCCCACGCCTACCGTGTGTTTTTGTACAGACAGCACTTCAGACAGTAGTTACGCTGTAGTCGGCAAATTCATTGGTAAAGAGTGGGAGTGGGGGGGGGGGGACGATGCTGCTGTAGTCGAATGGAGATTGCGGGCGTGTAGTTCAGTTTTGGACACGCATAACATGCTGTAGGGATTTTAGGTGTACCTCTTCGGACTTGTGTATCCTTTCCCTGCTAAGTGTACGTGTTCTTTAGGATTCTCTGATGGCTCTAGCACTTTTGTGACCACGGGCCGTGATCTTGCTAGATCAGACTATAGGGATTAGCAACTGAAACGAGTTTAATGTGAAGAAAAACAACAACAACAAACGTTCCAATAAATGGATAAAAAAATGGAAAAAATGGAAATCTAGAAAATTGCGCGAAAAAAAATGTTGGAAATTTAGGAAATTTAGGAAATTTATGGCTCCGATAAGAATGGTCCTTAGCATATCTCTAGGATATAAGGAATTAGGACGGACACTGGTCGTACTTGATGTATTTGGGTAACAATAACGGTTTAATGTAAAAGACAACAACTTTTATTTTCCTTTCTTGTTTCATTCGTTTTTTCTCTCTTTCAACGCATCTGGGTTGCTAGCATGTGCCTGTCGTGCCTGTCGTACATGGGATTGCATTGTGGACTCTGATTCTGCACCACAATGTAGTATCTCTACAGATGTGTCGTCGTGGTGTTGTGACCAGGGCTTTATATCTCTCTAGGATGAAGAATCGGCACGGACTGGGTGTGTTGGATGTCGGCGGGTATCTACAGCAGTCCGTGCCGATTCTTCATAATCCGCAAAAAAAAAACAACAACGTTATTTCTACCCGCCGATCGACTCTTCAGCTATCGGCGCTGGAAGTCAATGGCCCGCAGCAGGGCTTGGTGGTGCACCGATCGGAGCCTGGCGAAGTGTTGCGCACTGAAGAGTCCACGTCACACATCCGTATAGCAGGGTCTCAAATGACCTCCGCCTTCAGCATACATACGGACTTTCAGACTAAGCGGGGCCGTCTTTATATCGTGCATGCAGCTCCGGGCCGAACCGTTTGAGGCGTGGCCGCATGAGACGGATCCGTCGTTCGATTTCGACCGACAGATCAGCGTCTTCGTGAATAATGAATAATGCCGCCGAGGTCGTGTAAGAACTGGGTTGTCTGTCTTATATATTTGGCCAGCTGTTTCGATCACGAGCGGTGGAGCAGGGGGATGTCTGGTCCCGTGTTCGTAGAAGCACCGTCTCCGTCTTCTTTTCCGAAACCGTGAGGCCTGCTGCTTCGAAGACAGTCACGACGAATGCCTTCATTTTAGCAAGTCCCTCCGCCGACTTCGAGACTGCGGCATCGGCGTAGAGCATGCCCCACACTGCCCTTCGCACGCATGCCAATGGCACCTCTTTTCCGTTCACCCCATCCTCCTTAAGGTGGACTAAATCCCCTATTGAGGGGGACCATAGTAAATAGGACTTGCGGTACACACAAAAACCTATACATTTCCCATTTTAACCAACAATATTTGGTCCTTTTTACTATGGTCCTCCGTAGTAGTACGTCTTCGTCCTCGCTAGAAGCGTATACTATTGATAGAACGCTGTGTATCGCAGCAGCGAATAACACGTTAAACAGCAACGGCGACAGCACGCAGCCTTGCCGCAGCTCGTGCGTGACACCAGACAATTATGGGTGCTCGCCATCATCTGTACGGCCAGACCGACTATTAATAGTTGGTAGAACCTGTCTTGTGCTATCATACCGGTATATACCACAACCTACTGCGGCTGCCTGGACGGTGCCTCTGCCGTGCTTCGGTTGCCTGTCCTTTTCTTCTTACAGTTGTATGTAGTCTTAATTATGTTATGATGCTGCAGTTTTTTCTTTTCTTTGTTTCGTATTGTCTATCCATTTCCTCCGGGGGGACACGACGCTTTCAGTTTGTTTTGTTTGTTTGTTTGTTTGTTTTTCTTGTACTCGTGATTGTCTTGTTCTTGTAATTTTCTTTTTTTTCTCGCATCTGGATTGCTAGCATGTGTCTGCCGTGCCTGTCGTGCATGACGTTGCATTGTCTACTTACGACCAGGTACAAGACAAATAAATGTAGTATTTCTGATGGGTTTTGTTACCACAGAGCTTGTATCTCTCTAGTATGAAGAATCGGCACGGACACTGGGGGTAGAAATAACGGTTTGATGTGGAGAACACACACATACATGCACGCAAGCCCGCATGCCGTCGTGGAACCGACGCATAATGTCTGGAAGCATCTTGGCTGGCATATACCAAAGCGTGTGAGTACTGCCATCACAGAACTGCTATTTCTCAATCATGCAATACACGAGGATGAAAAATCGGCACGGACACTGGGTGTGCTAGATGTCGACGGGTAGATGGAAAGGAGAAGAACACACATAGTAGCTCTCGGTCGACAGAATGTGAAGAACACACACACAACACACGCACATATGCATATATTTCATATTATACCCGTTGCCAGATATCAGATTACGGCCAGTGGTCGCGCAATCTGATATTAATAGAACAAAACTATGAACTCGTTTGGACTGGTCGGTGTTGATTGCTTGCCTTGCCCAGTTAATTGCCCGGTGGCTACCGCTATACGTTTTTTATTTTTTTTATTTGATGTTCTCCTTTCTCTTCCATGCATTTGGATTGCTAGCAGGGTAGGTATTGCCTGTCGTATATGGCATTGCATTGTCTGCTCTGCTTACTGCACTGCAGCGTAGTATCTCTGTGTCGTAGTTTTGTGACCACAGAACTGGTACCTTTTTTAGAATGAAGAATCGGCACGGACACTGGGTGTGTTGGATGTCGATGGGCAGAAAGGAAGGTTTAATGTGAAGAACACACCCACATACCTGCACATACCAGTATTTATGTAAATCCATAAATCCATTCAATCAATCAATGTTTCACTCCCCGCGAAGGATTGTCGCGGCGACTCCCTGCCAGCAGGGTCAACAACAGATTCTACGAAGTCTTACGTACTCTGTTTATGTTTCAATTTTTTTTTTGTACCAGGGATTGTCTGTCACATTTTTTTTGTTCATCCCATTTATTATCTTCGCACTTCCGTCTTTCTCCCTCCCTAGTCGTAACTCAGATCCGGGGTCACAAAGTAGGCTCCTCTCCCTCCTCCCCCACTACGGTACTTGCCTTGCATTTTTATCGCGAGAAGATTTCAGCACTCTCTCCCCTCGTCAACTCTCGTCGAATTTTGCTTACCCACGCTTTATTATGCGCTCTCGACAGACGGTGTCATTTGAGAATAAAAACCTCCATGGGGAGAATCGAACCCTCGACATCCGGTCCTACAGGCTTCGTGGCTACCGGCTAGACCACCGGGGCGACCGGCTGTAACTGAAAAATAGTGCAACGAAAGAATGAAAGACCGACGATTTCCGCCGATCATTTCAGAAAAAACATTTCAGCCAAAACTTGCTATTAATACCTCTACGTATCGTAACACGCGTCTTCTTCATTTTTTTAGCAATCAGATGAAACTTCAGTTCGATTCAAAATCGATTAGAAAGCCTATTCGATTTAAATAAAATTAGTATAGATACGTCAGCTGTGAGTTGTTGTTATCTTCACATTAAACTCGTTTCAGTTGCTAATCCCTATAGTTGTGAGTGGCACCGATTGAATAGTTGATACTCAAATTTGTGAGCTACGTATTACGTATGTATATTATAGAATGTTCTACTGTATTAAAATTTTTAAAAAAACAACAGCTGTGAGCTCTGTGTCATTTGTAGTATTCGTGTGGGATTCGTTATGTATTAGCTATTACGTCGTATTAGGGTCGTTCTTATCGAGCAGCTTTTTTCCATAATTTCCAATATTTTTTTCCAAAAAAAAGGAAACCTGGAAATATTGGAAATATTGGAAATAATGGAAATTCTTCAGAGGGCAAAATGTTTAGAAGGGTGGCGTAAGCTTTATTTTTACGCATCCGCCGGAGGATAAAAAAAAAAAAAAGCTCCACGTTCCAATAAATGGAAAAAAAAAAATGGAAAAAATGGAAATCTAGAAAATTGCGCGAAAAAAAATGTTGGAATTTTTGGAATTTTTGGAAATATATGGCTTCGATAAGAATGGCCCTTAACCCCTTAAGAACTGGTCCCACGAATTTGGGGACAAACTACTTGGGATTAGTGTGGGACATTTGTTCAGTTCTGAATGGGTTAATAGTGGAAGATTGAACGAAGGAAATCTGGGGTTTGTGGAGAGGTACTGAATCGTTGGCATGATTGAAAGAGGGGATCGGGAAAGGTTTATCAAGTACCTGGTACGTATCATGGCGGTGCAGTTGGTTGAGCTGGAGAGCCAGAGGTTGGGAAGGTGTGAGGCAGGAAGGAAGAAGACCATCTAGTACGGGGCTCTACTCGTGGTGTTGACGAGCAAGAGTTTGGCTCTCTTGCATGCACCTGGATTGCTAGCAGGGTAGGTCTTGCCTGTCGTATATGGCGTTGCATTGTCTGCTCTGCTTACTGCACTGAGTGTAGTATCTCTGTGTCGTAGTTTTGTGACCACAGAACTGGTACCTTTTTAGGATGAAGAATCGGCACGGACACTGGGTGTGCTGGATGTCGACGGGTAGAAAGGAAGGTTTAATGTGAAGAACACACACACACATAGAAATAACGGTTTATTAATGGGAAGAACACGTGCACCCTCTGCCAGCAGGGTCAAGAGCACAGCAGCCAATAACCGATAGACAGTCAACAGGGCGACTTTGCAAAGGACGGGCGATCTCGGTCCAAAATCATTTTGCGCACGGAGAAGATATACGTACGCATAAAGTATGTGGCTCATATACATTGCCCGGGACCAAATATGACGTGTCATGAAATGTCACACAATTTCACACCTCTGAACAGATCATTAGTTCCCACTTCTCTTTTTATCTCGCATGCACCTGGATTGCTAGCAGGGTAGGTCTTGCCTGTCGTATATGGCATTGGATTGTCTGCTCTGCTTACTGCACTGAGCGTAGTATCTCTGTGTCGTAGTTTTGTGACCACAGAACTGGTACCTTTTTAGGATGAAGAATCGGCCCGGACACTGGGTGTGCTGGATGTCGACGGGTAGAAAGGAAGGTTTAATGTGAAGAACACACACACACTTCATGATCTACTACTACTACTACTACTACTACTACTGCAGATGTTGCAAGGCAGATATATTCCTACAAGTAGATCTGTCAAGCAAGGCAGATATATTCCCGATATTGAATTATCTACAGTAATCTGTAGTATTAATAGTAGCTCATCACATGTTGACGGGCGGAACTGGTATACTCCCCGAGTGCATGCTCATAGGGACTTTTTCTCGCAAAAAATATCTTGACTACAGCTGAAAGCGCGAGAGCGTGAGTTAGCAAAACTCGATGAAGATCGACGAGCGTTAGGAAGGCTGAACCCTCTGCGCGATAAAAATCAAGACAAGAACCGTAGTGGGGGAGGAGGGAAAGGAGCCTATTTTGTGACCCCGGATCTGAGTCACGACTATTAATAGGGAGGGAGAAGGACAGGAGTGCGAAGATAATAAATGGGATGGAAAAAAAAAAAAAAAAAAAAAAAACTCAGCAAGATCTCGAAAGAGGACGGTTTCGTGTGAAGAACACACACAGCAGCAGTAATACTGCTGTCGGTTGGATCTGTACTATGTGCAGATCCTGCACAACAAGCTCTCACAACGGCAGGTGAGGAACTTCTACAGTATAGATAGATGACTAATAATAGCATACAGCTAGATCGTGATATATCTGTAGATTATCTAGATCATGATACTGTCCGAGGTGTGCGCTCCACAAAACGAAAGCAGCATACCTGTAACCAAAAACCATATTAATTCATGTTTACGCAGCGTAGCGACGTACAGACAGTACCGGCCCGCTCATAAGAAACCAGAAATCAGGCTTAGGCTGTGACTTTCTTATTTGAGAAAGGGGTGTGTCCCATACTAACTTCAGTATCATATCTGTCGACTTTCCTATTTCCCCCGTAATGTTTAGGCTGAGTTTCTTGTGGGGCACTTTCTTATGAGAGGGCCGGCAGTGTAGCTAGCGTGTACGAAGCGACAGCGACACACATAATATACGTACCTCTGGTACATATCATAGGTACATACCACTGAAGTCAGCCGCAACGCAAACTCGATGGTACATGTATGGTTGTCTCTTTTCACACGAAGAAAATTCCCCGTCTGCATGTTTCCGGGGGAATCCTGCCAGTATGAAAGCTGGAAGGAGGCAGGATAGACTTGCGTATGTACGCGTACGTTACGACGTATGATGTATGATATGAAGTTTGTTCCGAATGCGACCGCATCTTCCCCCGAGAGCGCTCTCAACGGAAAGGGGATGTTAGGTGCAATCTATATACTGCTCTGCTGCTGTGTAGCTGTGCGTATAGCCACTGTTTGCTGTACCTGCGGTTCGCTGACTGACGCCGGAGCTGTAGTATGTTTGCTGCATCAGACAAGGGACAGAGTGATGGATGCACATATGAATAGATAGATGGTTTGAGTATGATGCTACCTGCTCGCTACCTCCTTTGTGCGATTTATTTCGGATCATACCTGATGGTATCGTATGACATCATCCACGCGCCCACGCCGGATAATTTACCACAACAGAAGGTGAAAAAAACGAAGCATGTTCGAGCCTCTACTCGTATAAGCTCTCTGCTCTCAGCCTAGAGCAGTGGATATTTGTACGATGCAGCAGTACTCTTATACGTAGATACTGCTGTACGTAGAGAGTACAACGAGATGTACGAGCTACGACAAACCTCGCATTAATAGATGGCACGAGTAATTGGGCCGGAGGCGGGGGGGGGGACTGAGGGGGGGTGCCCCCTATGATACCCCGTGACGCGTAAATACGAGCACAGCCGTGCATGTGCAACGAAAAAAGCACAAGCAATCAAGCAATCAAGCAAGCGCAGCAGCAGTCAATCAAGCAATCAAGCAATCATCAAGCAACCTACACGCACGACGACCAACCAATCAATGTCCTCTATCACAAAGGGGAGCCCTGCCACCATCCTGCTGGGGTTGGGTTGACAGCTATGATACGGTTTTATACAAGTACGTACATACTGCTGTTCAATCTATACGTCACACTGGCTGCTAAACTTGCTGTTGCTGTGCTTGTACTGCTGGCGTTTCATTCATCACACTCCGAAAATTGAAAACATGCTAAAAAAAGACTGCAAAAAAAAAAAGGATGGAACATTCGAGTACGTACGTACTGACCAAGACTGACTACTATTAAAATTGCTCCACGCGTATGTGTTCGTATCTATCTCCTCATTATTCTCGTACGAGATGGCACAGATTGCGATCGACACGAGGGAAGTGAAGACTTTCAGGTGGCTAGCCTGCAAGGCCGAGCACGAGAGACGAATGGTGTGTGGCAGCCACCACTCCACCACTACATAGTGTACTCACATCCAGCTCCACCGGCCACAAGGATGGTCTTCGGGGTAGATGCGAGGCTGGCCATTGCTGCTGCTGCTCTGCTTGCTGCTGCTTGCTGCTGTTGCTGCTTTGCTGTTTCTGCTTGATTTGTTGAGATTATCCAGCCGAAGGGTTGATCGATCTCGATGGAGATTCTTGACGGTATACGTAGGCTTGGCGGGAGAGAGAAGGAAGACGACGCACGGAGAGCAGGAGGAGGAAGACGGCGCGCGGCGCTATCGAAGATGCACTCAAAAGCTGTGTAGAGGCGAAAAAAAACTTGGTATGTACGAGCGAGAGGGCACAAAAGTTGTTGTGTAGAGTGCGGAGGATGGAGGAAGATGTAGCAGGTGGTGACAGAGAGAGCTTCGTAGAGAGAGAGCGCGCGCTGTCGCCAGTCGCAAAAAAGGACAACAAAAGTCAGTGCAGAGAAAAACACGGAGAAAGAAAAAAACACCAAGAAACGGAACGGCGGCGGTGAGTTGCAGCGAAGAAGCGTGATCCAGAACATTTTTTTCTCGAAAAAATCTAAAAAATCTAAAAAATCTAATACGAAAAAGGTTGTGGATGAAGACCACGAACTATCCGAGAATTCCGAACACATTTTGTATCAGCTATCTATGCAGCCAGGCATGCCGCAGGCTCTATGTATGACTCGTATCATAGCTGTTTTTGCGGTGCCCGCGTGCACACAGCTTTCCAGATAGTATTCCGACAACAGCGCAGCGCACAGCGATACTTGTGCGCATTACTCGAGCCTCGCGTGCTTTGCTCCGATGACCTCACACCTTCAAGGAAGATGCACGCTTTCGTATCACTGCCGTATCATTTGTGTGTGTTTGTGTGCTTTTTCTTCATCGAAATTTAGAATATTCTGAGAGAGAGAAATTTGTTTTCACATTGCTTCGAAGGCGTGTTTTTGTTTTGAGAGTTCGGCCGCGTTTTGGTTGCTCTTCCGCAGCAAGCAGCCGGAATCAGCTCGTACATACGCAGCAAGCAGAGCACGAGTCTCACGCCGGCGGCCCCTCCACTTCACCCACCACTCTCTCACGACCCTCTACTACAAAGCAGTCCCACCGTGATAGGCCCCGCAGTTGCTGCCCAGAGGAAGAACCTCCTCAATCAGAAGGACTAAAAACTGGCCGAGAACAATTTTGAGAGAACATTTCAGCGAGCTTCTTGTTCTTCTTCTGTTATCATATACCACCGCATCGCCCGCATCGCGTTGGACAGCAGCAGAGACAGACAACAACAGCAGCAACCATGGGCGACCTCTCCACCACGAACGGCCAGGTACCCGAGGACCTGCGCGCGGCTTACGCCGTGCACGGCCAGGAGCAAGTTTTCGAGTACGTCGACAGCGGGGTGGTCAAGGCGCCCGAGGAGATCGACGCCCTCGTTGCCCAGCTCCGCTCGATCGACCTCCCTCGCCTGCATGATCTCCACAAGTCCACTGACTCTCCTACTGCACCCGATGCTGCCTCCTCCTCTTCTCCCGAGGAGGCCCCCATTGAGGAGATGAAGCCCATCGAGTCCTTCGGGAGCCTGGACTCCGCCCCGGCCGAGGACAAGGACCGTTGGTACAAGACGGGGCTCCAAGCGGTGGCGGAGGGGAAGGTGGCGGTGGTGGTGCTGAGCGGCGGACAGGGCACCCGCCTCGGCTTCTCCGGGCCTAAGGGAATGTACGACATTGGGCTGCCATCTGGCAAGACCCTCTTCCAGCTGCAGGCCGAGAGGTTGCTCCGCGTTTGTGCGCTAGCCCGGGGCAGCGACAGTGTCGCCTCCAGCAGCGCACGTATCCCGTGGTACATCATGACGAGCCCCCTCAACGACGCGGCCACCCGAGAGTTCTTCGCCTCCCACAAGTTCTTCGGCGTCCCGGAGGCGGACGTGTTCTTCTTCTCGCAGGGCACGCTCCCCTGCATGACGAGGGAGGGCAAGATCATCCTCGAGAGCGCGGGCCGCGTGGCGATGGCCCCCGACGGCAACGGGGGCATCTACCCGGCCCTGCAGCAGAAGGGCGCCCTGGAAGACATGCGCCTCCGCGGAGTGGAACACCTTCACGTGTTTTCCATCGATAACGCCCTCGTGCGCGTCGCCGATCCCCACTTCTTGGGCTACTGCGTCGAGAACGGGGCCGACTGCGGGAACAAGTCGGTGTGGAAGTCGGAACCCGAAGAAAAAGTTGGCGTCGTTGTGTCCCGGGGCGGCAAGCCTTGCGTGGTCGAGTACTCAGAGATGAGCCAGGAGACCTGCGAAAGGAGGGATGCCGCGAGCGGTAGGCTTGTGTTCGGAGCCGGGAACATCTGCAACCACTACTTCTCCCGGGGTTTCCTGGAGGACACGGTGCTCCCGGGGATGGGGGACATGTACCACGTCGCGCACAAGAAGATACCCGCGGCCGACGGCCCCTCCGGGGAGACCCGCAAGCCTTCCGAGAACAACGGGATCAAGCTCGAGTCCTTCATCTTCGACGTCTTCCCGCTCTCCAAGAAGATGGTCCTCTTTGAGGCCTCCCGCGCCGACGAGTTCGCCCCCGTAAAGAACGCTCCGGGGACGGCGACGGACTCGCCTGACACCGCGCGCGAGATGATCTCTGAGCAGGCGAAGCGCTGGGCGCTGGCGGCGGGTGCCAGCCGCCCCGGGGGGGAGGAGGGGGGCGAAGGAGGCGGTGGAGAGGGGGGGGGCTGTGCGAGGTTTCTCCCCTGGTTTCCTACGGCGGGGAGGGCTTGCAGGACCGGGTTGGTGAGATGGAGAAGGCGGTTTTCCGACTTGAGTGATGGATTGGCTCTTCATGATTGATTGTGTCCTTCGTTTCGTGTTGATTCCTGGTGATTGGAAGGTGTTTTTTGTGACCTGGCTGTTCGGCAGTATAACAATATAGCATGGTGGTGGTGTTTTGATTGCGGTCGACGATCAATGCTGAAAAGCCCCTCAAGTTAGTTGACCTTGTTCTTTTACGTTGGCGGTTGATGTTGAGTTTTTTTTTGGAATGCGCGTGGCGATCTTAACGGTTTTCTTACAGCAATCAAGATCCCCTTTCGTCCGCCACCCTGCCGTAAGCGCAGCAGTAGGTACAGTACCGGGGGCGTTTTTTTTTTTGCGTCCCCTGATGTCCCGCTACACTACGAAGCGGGGGGCGCGGGGGGGGGGGAGAGGCTGCGTTGATTTCCCTCGAAAATGTTCGCAGGATACGTTCTCGCATATAGCAGGGCTGGTTCGAAGCGAAACCTCCGAAACCTTGAAACCTTATTGCGTACGGTATGCTGTGAGTATGAGTATGACTTGAGCACGACCCGTTCCGTACCCGTTTCCCTTTATTAATAGTTGCCGCCTACTGGTAGTATGATTGCGTGTGTGGTCGTATCCCTTCCTCTTTTTTTGTTATTCCTATAGTATATAAAGACTTGCTGTGTACCTGGTATCATACGTTGACGTTTATTTGCAACCTTCTCGTGCGAATGAATGGCCTACTTGTATATACCCACAGCTTCTTGTGCTGACGTTTTGTGTGCCAACTGCTTCCTGTAATCATGGTTGACAATGAATCGTGGTCGGCGGCGTAATTACCATGGTTGGCAGGCGTTCCGTTCCGTAACGGTATTTCCGACGAACTTTAGTGCGAGCGATTCTGAGAGCAAGCATTTCGGTGGGTGCATGATACTGGTATATGGGTGTACGTAGCGCAGTAGTAGCACGGTGCTGAAGAGACGCCGTTTAAGTCGAAAGTGTTGAGTTTCGATCGAGTCCGGAGTTAGGGCAAACATTTTGGTGTCGTATTTTTGGTTGTATTAATAATTGTGCTACCTGGTGTGTGTTACTGTAAAGTGAGAGAGAAAGAGACATGTTTCGTGCCCGCAGTTTTCTGCATGCCGCCCGCATGCTGCTGCTGCTGTTATCGTTGTGTCCCATGTTTTTTTTTTTTGTTCGTGCTGCCTGCTGGTTTAGTTTCTTGTGATCATGGTGATGGTGGTGATAGCGGTGTTCAATGATGATAAAATGATGATGTTGATGATGGTGAGGACGGTGCTGTTGATGATCATGGTGGGGAGTAGGATGACGGTGTTGGTGTCAATGCTGCTGATGCTGACGATGATGATGGTGGCGTGGGGTTTTGTTGTGTAGTTTGCGTCACCGTGTATCGTTGAAGGATTAACACCTACCTCGGACCGATCTTCGATTCCCACTACATGGTCTATAAGCAGTAGACCTTTCGAGGCAGATCTATTCCCGATCTTGTATGATCTAGCTCATGTTGACGGGTGGAACCCGTGTAGTCTGCATGATCTAGCACATGTTTCCTGGGTTGGATCTGTTATTATACATATCCTGCACAACCTATCACAGCGGCAGGTGGGGAACAAGGTGATCTATCTGTAGATAGCTAGATCCTGATCTATCTGTGCAAGGTGTGGAAGGCTTAGAGCTACAGGCTGGTGTAACGGCAGACAAGAGATATTATATTTTTGTTCGCTGACCTTTTGTTGCTGTTGCTGCTGTTCCTGTGGTGTCGTCGAAAGACACATCTGGAGCCCCGGGTTGTGTCCTGCCGATCTGTTCCTAGTAGCAGGCTCGTCGCGTTGGCTTGTGATCATACTACCGCTGGTGTTGCTGCAGTTTTCATAACATAGCGGCGGTATTGGTGGTGGTACACTGCCTACGCACTACTCCTACTCTTCCACCACTACCGCTATTGTTGTGGCTTCCGGTTACCTTGGTGGTACGAGTAGTGGTTGTCGTGGTGGGGGGTGGGGGCCACTACTGTTGTACCCCTGGTTTGCCTTGTTGTCCCGATTCAGGAGTTGGGCGCGGGGGGGTCGCCGGAGCTGTCATCGCTGCCAACTCTGTCCTGGGGCTCTCTTGGCGCAAACGGAGGGGGAGTTGTAACCTATAGGGGGGGGGGAGTGTTCACGGTTGGGTGGGTGTGGGCCGGGTTTATTTATCTATCTTCCCCCCCTACTTTTTTCGTCCTTCGCCTGTTACCGAAGAGGGGGCCGTGTATGCCTTTGCACAAACCTTGAAAAAAAAAAAAAACAAAAAAAAAATAAGAAAAAAAAAAAAGAACCAAAGAAAAATTATTAAAACCTTAAAAAAAAAAAAAAAAAAAAAAAAACTGCAACGCTACAGTAAGTCCCCTCCTCAGCTTGCGCGGAGTGATATTTTTTATTTTTTGTTGTTCTGCGTATTTAATGTGCGCCCCTCCCCCCCCTAATATTTTGTTTCGTTTTTTTGTGCGAGCCCCCTAACTTTGTCTTGACGTGTTTCGTGTGTGTTTTTTGTGAGTTGCCGCTATTTTTGGTGTGTTTTTTTGTGGTGTGCGTCTCCCCTTGTTTTGTGCCGAGTTTTTTTTTCCTTTCCTTTTCTTGCAGTCGGTGTGCGAAGAATAATGCAGCACGTACGTATGTAAGAGTATGTGCAAGGTACGGCTCAATTTTGGAGGTGAAGATGACGAGTTATTTTTTTTCGTCCCTCGCATATTCCCGTGGTTGGTTTTTGATCAATTTCGAGTTGCTACGCCGACCGGCATTCCTGTTGAGATCATCGTAAAGCGGTGACGGGGGTGGCGGTGGAATGTGAACCCCCTTAATACGGGGGAGCATATGATAGTCACCAGAAACAAATACGGTTCATAAAACATAGGGGGGTACGTAAGTGGTTTTAGAGCCCCATCATGGATTATGATTTCTCTGCCCCCCCGTTATAAGCACTCCTGTGGCGGCATTTTTGGGAGGCACAAGCGACTTGGAATTAGTGTGGAGTGACAATTTCCAGGGGGGTAAAAGTTTTTTTTTACCCCTTTAACGCATTGTACCCCACTTTTTGGGGGACAGACTACTACTTACTTGGAAGTATCGGGCCATTTTTGCGATTTTGTCAGCGTGGTGTGTGCACGTTTTGTCGAATCGAACTGGGGCGCCTTCGCAAGAATGGTGGTGTCGGATTGGTTGGTTGGTTGGTTAGTGTCTTTGCGTACGTACGCGGAGTTTTTTTTTTTTCGCTTCGTGTCATTTGTTCGTTTGAGGTGATGGGTGGGGGTGGGTGTGTGGGTGTGCTTTGGAAGGGGACGGAAGTTAGTCAGGTCAATAAAGTGGACGGGATTTTTCACACGCGCTGCTTGTTTTGGCAAGAGTGCTCGGAAAGCGTCTGCCACGCCTTGCGCGCTCCCACTTTTGACTGACTGCTGCGCTACGTATTAATGTGATGCTATTTTTACTGCCTATGCAAGGTGTTTTTTCTTCGGGATATACACCGACTATTAATAGTATAATGTTCTCGAGACTCATACGGTACCATGATTCCGTGGATTTACAGCGCAGAAATGATGCCTTGACTGCCAGCGGAGTCGCGGACGATCGATGCTCTTCGCGTTCGTTCCGCTCCTAAAAAAAACATATATACTTTTTTGTCCGAGTATACGTATGATATATGTGACTGGACGTGAAAGAAATCCCGCCGGACTATTCTCTCTTTCTCTCTCATGTCGCGCGCATACGAGTATGTATGTATATATGTGTCTGTTTCTCTCTCACTTCGCGCGCATTTATTGTTTTGCCTCATCTCCTTACTATTTACCGTCATATAGTAAATAGGACCAAATGTTGCTAGCAAACAAATGACAATGTGGGGGTTTTGTCTGTAATGTAGGTTCTATTTTCTATGTTCCCCCGGAATACTCTGTCCTCGTACGTATATACTATTTATACGAATTATTACCACTTTTGTCCCTTGAATAGAAAAGGACAGGTTTGTCGATTATTTTTTTAATCGAAACGATCATTATATTTCGGGACAGAGTTGCATATAGAGCTGTATTTGCGATGGGTTATCTCTTGTTGTGTCTCGCAGTTTGTAGCCGAAACAACCACGCAGAGCTACAGACAGTAGTGGTAGTGGAAAAGAGCTTGTATCTCGCTATGTAGAATGAAGAATCAGCTCGGGACACCGATTGGCTGTGCTGTGGATGTCTCGACGGGTAGGAAAGACCGGGGTGATTTTGAAGAATGCACAACATATTTCTCGATGTGTAACGCATGCATGCGCAAGTGCTCTTTTTGTGGTATGGTACGGGGTCACGTAGTAGTTAGATATCAGGGATATCTAATATATGTTTTCGGGTTTCCTAAAAAAAACAGAGCGAAAATCCGACCGGGAAAATACGGGGAAACCGCCAGCAAAATATACCAAAATAATGATTGCGGAAATTGTCGTTCATGACTGTGTTTCTAGTGCCCTTATACAGACTGAACCACCAGCCGCCGATCCGATGTAGAATAGCCGATTATCCCTGTTACTAGGAGGCCTGTGGATTGCTGTGCTTCCGCGTTTCCTCAAAACCAGAGCGAAAAACCGGCCGGTAAAATACCGGGAAACCAGCCAGCAAAGTGGCCATAATAATCAGGGATGCGTATTTCCCGGTAGCGGTAATTACCCGAAATTAATAGGGCTCGAGGTAATAATTTTGTTTTGAGGAAATTATTTTTGAGTCCCCTATCCCCGGGAAAATAATGCCTCCATATCGAATGGAAACCCCCGTTTTTTTTTTTTTTTTTTTAACGCTGCTACGAGTAAGCTGTGCAGCAGAGCAGAGCGCTGCGTAGGCGCCCACAGGCCCCTGCTATTATATCACACAGATAGCATACAGAGGAATTGGATGTTATGGCGAGTGGAATCTTCGAAGGAATGTACTAAAAATATTATAAAATATAATCATATATATGAGCTAGCATATTCGAATGGAAAGGGTGAACTCGGCGCAGATGCAGCTGGGACGCTTGGATTTCGTTGAGGCGTCCAGCGCCCATCTTTTCAGTTTCTGGTCGCGGAAAAGGTCGTGATCACTTCACGCGTACGAAGCAGCGCACTGCTTTAACTGCTCACGTCCTGCTTTTCCCTTGTGCTGCTGATTTACCTCGCGACATAAGTATATTCTCTATCAGCACTACGGCAGTAGTAGTCCTATTATTCCAGTATAAAATGGCTGCGGCTGCAGGACGAAATCAAACGAAGACATGTGTGACAAGTGAAAAATCAACTCAAACCGATGCACATTTATTTACTCAGCAAGAAGTACTTGCATTGTGCGCAACTGCTACTATTAATACTACTATTTAATACTGTGTACCTGGTGCAGGTAGAGTGTAGAGTGTAAATTATCGAAAATGACTGTCCGAAGGCCTGAACGCATCTGTAGTGCATTGGCCACCCGGGGATGATAATTTTTGTCCCCCCCCAAAAATCTCGCCTTTTTTCCCTCGAATGAGAGGAAATAGGGAAAATTTTTCCGAAAAGCTGAAAAAGGCTGTTTCCCGGAAATGTTTGGGTTCCGGGCGAGGAAATACGCATCCCTGATAATAATGGCGGAAATTACTGTTTTTCACGCTTGTATTGCTACAACTGTGGCAACATGGACTGAACCCCCAGCCGCCGATGAAGAAAATCAGCTTAACCTTTTCAGAACTGCAAAACTTGTCCCCCACTAATTCCAAGTAGTTTGTCCCCAAAAACAGGGGACCGGTTCTTAAGGGGCTAACCCTGTTGCCGTGAGCGCTGGGAGTTGCTATGCTTCCGGGTTTTCGCAAGCCAGAGGGCGTAAAATCGACCCTGGGTAAAATACATACATACGGGAAAACCGCCAGTAAAAATGCCAGCATAATAACGATAGCGGAGATTATCGTCCGTGCTTGCTTGTATTGTTGTGGCCTTCCTTATGGACTGAACTAGCAGCCGCCGATGTACGATCAGCTTAATAACCCTGTTGCTGGGAGGGCTGGGAGTTTGCTGTGTTTCCGGCGTTTCGGCAAACCAGAGCGAAAAATCGACCCGGTAAAATACGTACGGGGAAACCGCCAGGAAACTGCCGAAAGGATAATGATGATGGCGGAAATTCTCGTTCATGTTTTTGCTTGTATAATCATAATATTGTGGCATTCTGGGCTGAAGCACCACAAAACCAGCCGCCTTTGTAGCATCATCAGTAGAGCTGGGAGTAGGAAGTCGGCAAGAAGAGTCGGCTCGCCCATCATCAGTAGAGCTACGAGTAGGAAAAGTCGGCCAAAGTCGGCTGACCCATCACCAGTAGAGCTGCGAGTAGGAAAAGTCGGCAAGAGTCGGCTGACCCATCATCAGTAGAGCTGCGAGTAGGAAGTCGGTAAGAGTCGGCTGAACCATAATTTCTCGCGGCTGACCATCGCCTGGCTTCGCCAGCTCCGACTTGCCGACTTCTAAAGTCAGCTATTAATAGCTGGCTAGCGGCGCGGGGCCTACCGATTTTTTAGCAAGTCATGAAAATCCTGCCAGCTCAAAGCTCTAAAACAATAAATAAATAAAAAACAATGGCTTTAACCCCTTGAGAGCTGGTCCCACATGTTTAGGTACAAACTACTTGGAATTAGTGTAGGATACTGTCTTTTTTCCCCCAACCCATCTTTTTCTTCGCCCTTCCTTTCTCTCTCCTTCCTACAGTATAGTCATAACTCAGATCCGGGGTCACAAAGTATAGGCGCTTCTCCCTCCTCCCCCGCCACGACGTATGGTTCGTGCCTTGATTTGTTTTTTATCGCGAGAAGACTTATTCAGCCCTTTCGTTCCCTCGTCGGCTCTCGCATCGAATTGCGCCTATATACCCACGCTGCTATTCATAGGCGCTCTCAGCAGTTGATTCCGTTTCATTGTGTATTTTGTGGGGAGGAAGCACTTGGAAATAGAGTCAGACTTAGGTGCATGTACAGCAGCAGCACTACAGACGCACACTACTACAAGGTAAAAAGATGCACCGTGCTTTGTTTGGGATACTTCCTCTCACGTGAGCTCTATACAATTACCAAATCAAAAACTGATTTTGGAGGGGAAAATTCGCTCATCGCACGGGTGATAACCTTAGCACACAAGTGACAACCTCAGCACACGGGTGATAACCTTAGCACACGGGTGATAACCTTAGCACACGGGTGATAACCTTAGTGCATGGGTGATAACCTTAGCACACGGGTGAAAACCTTAGCACACGGGTGATAACCTTAGCACACGGGTGATACCCTTAGGACACACGGGTGATAACCTTAGCACCCCGGGTGATAACCTTACTAGCACACATGTGATAACCTTAGCACAAGGGTGACAACCTCAGCACACGGGTGATAACCTTAGCACACGGGTGGTAACCTTAGCACACTGGTGATATAACCTTAGCACACGGGTGATAACCTTATCACACACGGGTGATAACCTTGGCACACACGGGTGATAACCTTACTAGCACACATGTGATAACCTTAGCACAAGGGTGACAACCTCAGCACACGGGTGACAACCCTAGCACACACGGGTGATAACCTTAGCACACACGGGTGATAACCTTACTAGCACACGGGGTGATAACCTTATCACACGGGTGATAGACGCGTGTTAGCACAGAGGTAATAGCACGTTTTGGCTGAAATCTTTCCTGAATGACCTATTAAGGGCTCCTTAATCCATAATCGCCGGACTTTTCATTTTTTGGGTTGCAATATTTTTCATACTATATATATACTTAGGTTATTATGTTATCATGGGATTGTTCATCGGGTACCCACATTTTCATTATAGGGTTATTATCGTAGGTTATTATGGGATTTTTCATACTATCTACTTGGGTTATTATGGGACTGACTGCTGCTACGATAGGGGGGGTACCCCCATTTTCACCATCGAGTTTTGGTCACTCGGACGAGTGGCTCCGAATCTAACTGAAAATTGGACCTAAGCATAGTTTGTTCGCGTTACGTAACAAAACTTCCGATGACGGGTGCATATAGAAAAAAAAAAAAAAAACGGTTATGAGTAGAACACAGTATAGCAGTCACTCGGCCGAGTGGCTCTGTGCAGGTTGAAGAAGAAGCACCTATACATGACCCCCCTACCGTAGTACCAGTCGATACGTAGCACTTTTATTTTTCTCTAAAGTCAATTTTTGCATGATGTGTAGAGCTCCTCAAGTGATAAGTGACCACCCTTGTAAGGCAAAAAAACATGGTGCACCTCTATTATTATTGTTGTGATCTTTGCCATCCGACAATGTGCAGCATGATGAGGTTCAACGTTGATCACTCACAACATTCCCTTAAAGCAGAAAACCACGGAAAACAAAGGAAACCTATCTATGCGCAAAATGTCTAACTTTCCTCCTATGCCTACTTCCCGCTAAGCTTCATCCACAATAATACTCCTTCGTAGCATGCGTCGATAACCTTACGAGTAGCACACGGGTGATACGATAACACACCACCTCTGGAGCAAACTTCGTGAACGAGTTTCGCCGAAACTATTAGAGTTTGGGCATGGGTTTCCTTTGTTTCCTTCGTGGTTTTCTGCTTTCAGGAAATGTTATGAGTGATCAACGTTAAAGCTCACATGCTGCACATTGTCGAATGGCAAAGATGATAATAATAACAATAATAGTAATAATAATAATTAGGGAGGGCACACACACAACGAAAATGACGGGGGCGCTCTGCGTAGGAATATCTCGTCGAGGCCTTTCCATAAACACAGCGCTCGGAGGTTTGCACCCTCCCCCCGTTTTTTTCGGCGAAATCGGCGCTTAAATTACCCAGAGGGGGGGGTGGGGTGGCCTCTGTCCTAAGTGCTATCCGGTGGTATACAACACAGCTGCAAAACAGTGTTCGAACTCTATCTTTTGTCACCTCTACTTTTCCTCCAAAAATACTCGGGTGGGTGGGATTATAATATATCTCCGTTTTTTAAAAATCGAAATCAGCCCTTATATTACCCCGAGGGGGTGGGCTACCTTAACTCATTTATAACTGAAAAAAATACCCCACACTTATTTCAAGCAGTTTGTTCCCAAATACGTGGGACCAGTTCTTAAGGGATTAAGCGCTATCCAGTGGGGCATACAGCTGCGAACATTTTGGAACTCTATATTTTTGTCAATTACTTCCCCCCCCCAAAAAAAAAACTCGAGTGGGTGCGATGCTAATACCGTGTTTTCCGCGAAATCAGCCGTTAAATTACTACGAGCCCGGGGATGGGCTGTCTTAAGTGGTATCCGGTGATATTCAGCTGCCAACATTTTTCCAAGTTTTTTTTTGTGGAGTGCTTTGTATCCCCCAAAACTCTTGGTTGGGTGGGACTATAATATATCTCCGTTTTTTTGTCCGCTTGCTGGTTGTATGAATTGTATGAATACTGGTATATACCAGTGAGTACGAATATGATGTACACAATGCGAGGGTTTGTCCGCCGCTGGTTGTTGTGCTCGTATGATCACCGGAGTTTTGCTGCGTGCATACTCGTATATAGGTTTCCTGTTTTTTTTTATTCCCTTGTTCATGGTTTCTTTATTTTTTTTTCCTCCCGGGGTGTTCTTGAGTGATCGACGCAGAAGCTCATTCATATGCTGCACTCCACCCGACGGCACACACAATATAGGCACAGTATTATTTGTTACGCAATTTGTTCGACATGAAGGATCTTCAGCATTGATCACTCAAAAGCACTCCTCGGAAAGAAAGAAAAGCTACAAGGGAAATCAAAACGTTTTTTTCTTTTCCTTTTTTCTCTTGAGTAAAAAAAAAAACACATCAGCTATATATATATCATATAACTGTGTGTTATTTTTTTCTCCCGATCGGTGGATATTTTCAGCTCTGCAAGCTGCGTGATATACCGTGGTTCGCGTGTTTTTGTATTTTCCTCGCGATGGACTATTGGCCGGTGACCCCCCCCCCTCTGGATGTTACCACAGGATCGACGAGACGATAGTGCATATTGGCACGAAATCCGATTGATTTCGCCCCATACCATACCGTGCACGTACCGAAACAGCAAATCCGACGTAAAGGGTACACAGGTACGTGTGTGACAGTATTACCTACTGCGCTATCGGGGTAAAACGATCGATCGATTTCCCAGCCCACAGGATAATCCTTGTAACATGGTGGCCACAGGCGGCGAAACAGGAAGGGGATAAGACTAGCAAAAAGTTGATTTGTAATATATGGAAACAACGTAATGAGCGCCCAAGTGTTGGAGGTGTCTCTATTAGGAGTAGGAACGGTGCTCCGTCTCGAAAGGGATGCGTGGTCAATGGTCAAATGACTAAGGCGAGCAACAAATGAGTACGCCC
>MEHQ01001731.1:259062-281586 GCA_008828725.1 Saccharina japonica
TATTGTTGGTCGCCGGAAGAACACAGAAGAGTTATTTGACTATCTCACTACTTCACCCCTCGGGTAGAGGTGCTCGATTTCCAGTTCATGATCTACTGCAGTGGATTTTTCAGGCCACCCAGGTAGATTTCCTAGTCTGAAATGATCTAGCTCATGCTTCCGAGTGGGAGCCGTACAACCTGCATTGATCCATGAACAGGACTTCTTTTTTTTCCTGTGGGTTGGGTTCGGTCTGTGCTGTACAGATCCTACTACTGTGCAAAACATCTCAAAACTCGGAAGGTTATGATCTATAGATGATCTAGATCGTGATCATCTGTACGACGTGTGGACTATTTCCCTACGCACCATACGTACGATTAGGGTTTCCATTTTTTGTGTCTGTTGGTTTTCTTTTTCCTGTTGATTATTTCAGGGGATGTTTTTTGAGTGGTCAGCGTTGAAGCCCCGGGCTTCACATTGTAGGATGCGTGTGTGCGTGTGTGTTTGTTCTTCCCATGAAACTGTCATTTCTACCCGTCGACATCCATCACACCCAGTCAGTGTCCGTGCCGATCCCTCACCCTACAGAGAGACAGCAGTTATGTGGTCACAAAACTACGGCACAGAGTTACTACGTTTCAATGCAGTAATAAGCAGCGATATGGAAAAACGTAACGACCAAGTAATAATGCCGAGGAACGGCTATAGCGAGCGACAAAGTAACGGCAAGGCGCTGAGACAAACAAGGAAACAACAACCAAGGCGCTGTGACAGAGGAACGACAAGTTTGACGACAAAAGAACGGCAAAGGAATGACAAAGGAACACGACAACAAAGAAATGACAAAGGAATGACAAAGGAAGGCTACAAAAGGAATGGCAAAGGAACATGACAAAATAAACGACGAGAAGACTTAACGAAGGGGCGATACAAGAAACGGCAAAGGAGTAACGGAAGGGCTGACGGAAGCTGTTTTTAACATTTTTTTATGAAAAAGGGCCACAAAGGAACAGCTGTGACGTCGTCGACAAAGAAAGGAAACGACAAACATACCTGCAAAGAACGGCGCGGGAACGACAAAGGAACAGCAAGGGAACAACAAAGGAGCGACAGAGGAACGGCAAAGGAACAGCAAGGGGATGACAAAGGGACATGATAAAGGATTGACAAACAAAGGAGCGGCAAATGGAGGACAAAGGGACGCTAAAGAAGCGAAACCGAAACAACAAAGGACACCGACAAAGAAAAACCACAGATGAAACTACCCAACACCTTCTTTTTGCGATCCTGAAATGTCCCTGAGCAAATCGCCCTCAGATCTCCGCTTCAGACATCCTCTTCAGATTTCAGATAGATGTTCGAGATCATACTCCAGACGAGCGTAACGACGAACGAAAGACGAACGAACGACAAAGGAACGACAAGGGAATGTGACAAAGGAACAGCAAAGGAACGGCAAACGAATGGCAAAACGAAATCGACAAAGGAGCGCATTCGGTTCTAATCGGGCTGCGTTATGTACGATACATTGTCGGGGGGGAAACTGAGCAATAACAAAGGAGCTAAATTAACAGCATTGGAACGGCAAAGGAAAAACAAAAAAGGAACGATGAGAGCGAGCGGCAGACGCGTGCTACGGTAGAGGTAGCACTTTTTGGCTGAATCGTTTTCTGAACGATCGGGCTCCTTAACCCAAATTCGTCGGACTTTTCGTTTTTACGACCAATAATGTTTCAGTGTATACTTCGGTCATGATATTTCTCATCCGGCCTGATATGATCCGCCAGCACTTTTATTTTCCTCCAAAACCATTTTTTTCGGTGAGGTATGACGCTCCTTAAGTGAGGAGCTCAGAAAAAAACATGGTGGCACCTCTATCGTAGCATGCGTCGGCACCGCGCTGTCTGGTGTGATCTCTGAGCACCGGTCCGGACCATTTGCCGACCCGACACTGTACACAAACCATTTTACTACTACGCGGGACCATAGAAAATAGGACCTGACGACGAATGCTACGATAGAGGTGCACCGTGTTTTTTCTGAGCTCCTCACTTAAGGAGCTCCAAACCTCACCCGAAAAACGATTTTGGAGGAAACCAAAAGTGCTACCCGAACAACAATCCCATGAGCTATTAGGTATACTACGGAAAATATTGCAACACAAGAATGAAATGATGAAAAGGAGCCCGATCATTCAGAAAAAAAAATCAGCAAAAAGTGCTACCTCTATCGTAGCACGCGTCCTACGGCATACACAAAAACCTCAACAATGATATATTTTTACTAACAATATTTGGTCCTATTTACTATGATGGTCCCTCCGTAATACACTGACTGCGAAAGTTTCTACTAGTTTTTCCTACATTGATTCCAAGCAGTTTTGTCCCCAAAAACTGGTGAGCTTGTACGAGCCGTATAAGAGGGCTTAGGAAACACGTAAAGGAAACAGGCGGAAAAAAAAATGAACAGACCACCGCGTGCACAACCCTCCCCTCCCCTCCCCTCCCCTCCCCCCCCGTAGTTCTTCACTCGGATTCGTCAAGTATTCGACGAATTGTGTCAGCTTTTTTCACTTTGAATCAATAATGCCCTGCACATTGTCGGAAGGCACATGATATAATAATACTACTCGTAGGTCTATCTGCCGTTACCTATCGCCCTCGGTAACCCTCTTCCTGTAATGCTGGAACCACACACGCCTGGCGAAGTCCCAAATACTCATTACCATACTTAATCCTACACGATAGTAGTGGGGGGAATGCCCTTCTGCTATTACGGAGGACCATAGTAAATAGGACTAAATATTGTTATTATGTGAAGTAAAAACAGGTAAATATATAGGTTTTTGTGTGTACCGTAAGTCCTATGTGAAGTAAAAACAGGTAAAAAGACTAAATATTATTATATTATTTGCCTTCCGACAATGTGCAGGGCGTTATTCATTCAGAATGAAAAAGCTGACACAATTCGTCGAATACCACCACTCTCATTCAACCACTTCTCCTCCTCTGCGTGTACTCAATAGAATGCGCACCCTTTACCCAATTATTGTACCTGCTGTATATCTATTCGCCGTGCTTCCTACTCTGCATCTATTGTTATTATGTGAAGTAAAAACAGGTAAATATATAGGTTTTTGTGTGCACCGTAGGTCCTAAGACGGTACACACAAAAACCTATATATTTACCTGTTTTTACTTCACATGATAACAATAAGACGGTACACACAAAAACCTATATATTTACCTGTTTTTACTTCACATGATAGCAATATTTAGTCCTATTTACTATGGTCCTCCGTACAATACGCAGGCTACGCGGCGTTTCCCGGTTGTTTCAGGTTTTGATCTGGACCCGAACGCACACACACGGCATACGACATACTGCTGTTGATGCGCTGCCTGAGGTATATTTACACGAAATATCGTATCGGTATCATGCGATATATCGCACGATATCGATATCGTATCGATATCATGCGATATATCGGATGATACCGGTATCGACATATCCCGAAAACATTCTCGATATTGATATCGATATATCCCAAAAATATCGCATGATATATCGAGAATTCTAGATACGATACCGAACACTACTATTTACTATGGTCCCCCGTACTAATACTCGTACATACTGGAACCACGCCACGCGCCTGGCCAAGTCCCATACACTAGAGGTATTACCATTTTGCCAAATACTCGGGTTCTCGCGAGTATTACCCGGCTTGCTAATAGCCGTCACGGGTACGAGTATAGTACTTCATACTCGTCGAGTATTTGGGGGCCGGGTGCCCGTTGGTTTACTTGGAAATCCCGGAGATGGCAACGCATCATGCCCTAAATCACGTCCCTTGGGTATTATTTGGTACTGGTACATGTTACATCGAGGAAAGATTTTTCAAAATGAAAATGATGATTTATGCATCACATCTCACACCATACTAGAGGGGTTACCCTTTTGCCAATTACCCAGGTACTCGCGAGTATTACCCGACTTGCTAAATACCCGTCACGGGCGCGGGGACACTTCATACTCGTCAAGTATGTGGGCCCCG
This sequence comes from Saccharina japonica, assembly GCA_008828725.1. NCBI lineage: Eukaryota > Phaeophyceae > Laminariales > Laminariaceae > Saccharina > Saccharina japonica. Next base: position 263,102 of record MEHQ01001731.1, read on the forward strand.
GGCATCTGGGTACCCGGCTGTTAGACGGGTACCCGGGTGTTAAACGAGTACCCGCTGTTAAACGGGTAGCCGGGTACCCGCCCTGAATGGCCGTAAATACTCGCGACTACCCGGGGGTTTTTTTCACAAATTTGGCGAGTACCCGTTTAAGACGGGTACTCGTCGGGTAACACCTCTACCATACACCCCCTTCTGTGCTTAATCCTACACAACAATAGTGGTGGGAATGCCATTCTTGTAATAATGGAACCACACGCCTGATCAAGTAATCTTTTCCCATGCTCTACTTAATCCCACGCAGTACGTAGTGGTGGGAATGTGGAGAATAAGGCTTGGACTACTGCTGCTTTGCTGCAGGCTGTATGATCGTAGACGAAAAACTAGGTCTCGTACGAGTCGAGCTTTAGGTCTATGCTCGACACACTGCTGTCCTTAACCTAATTTCACCAGCAACCTGGCCCGTCTGTTCTCGAATTGGACCCGAATCGCTCGCCCTAGGGTAGAGCAAGCACTGCTGTGCACGGTGCACGACGTGCGAAAGTGCGAGGTGTTGAGCAAATTGCGGCTTGATCAGATCCCGAACCGTCAGCAGTTCCGCCGCATATTTCAAGCCTGACACGCTTCGGTGCGCGCTCGTGTGCTCGTGTCTCGTGTCCCAGGGGGAGCACCTGAAGAAGCACCTCCTCGGTCTGTGTCATCATGTGTGATCCCCCGGACCCGTTCCATCTGGTGCTGTCACCGTCCCCAGCTTCTGCCGAAGCGTTGGCCGACAGGAGCCTCGAGGATGCCTGGACCTTCCTCGAAAAATCAGATGCTACTCGTACTTCTCCTGGTAACAAAGTTGACACCAGCACCTCCGGTAGCACACCCAGGACAATCGCAACAACGACCCAGAACCGGAGACGTATACAAACCCCCACCGCCGCGTGTGAGGGACAGAGCCAGAGCGCAGCAGACGGTGGTGGTGACGGCAGCGGCGACAGCGCTGAAGACTACCCCGACCTAGCGCCTTTCGTTAGAGTTTCGCGACGAGAGCGGACACCTCAGGATGCGGCGGAATACGACGCCTTCATCGACGTTCCTCTTCCGCGCTGTCACTCCGAGGTCGTTAGGGCAAACGCGGCGAAGTCGGCGGCGGGGCGACGTCGCGCGGCGCTCCATTCGTCCGAGGTACGTGCGCGAGATATCGGGATGTGCGAGTTATACAATTTGAGGGTAGGATCATGTTGGGTGTGCACCATAATAATCACTTGTCCGTAAGTCAGTGGTAGCTCAGTGGTTGCGGTGAATATCTACTGCTGCTGTAACCTGCAGAACTGAGTATCAACTACTACGAGTATATCGTAGATTAAACTCACAAACGGTACGAGCTGGACCAGCCATAAAACGGTACGAGCTGGACCAGCCATATAATGGTTTAAACGTCGGATTGGCCATACCCCCATCAATTTTTCGAATTTGGACTTGATCTTTTGACACGGTGTAGTTCATGCACTCGTAAACAGGTTGACCTTCGGCCCTATGCATTATTTTATTTTTTCCAAGAGATATGACCGATCCAAAAACCCGAAAAAATACAAAAACGACGAAAACTAGTAAAACAAAACAAAACAAAAATACATAGCCGAAGGTGTATGCCTTTGAACGTGCGATTCAAATCCGGGGTCGAAAACTTAGTGCAAAATACTCAAAATTGAGCGGGGCATCGCAGAAATGCCATTTTATTTGTAATGGCTTGACTAATGTATGTTTTGGTATATCTCTTGATGGGTGGCGAATTGGGCAACGAGACTTCATCGCTCTTCTCTGTGGGTCTTCAGCACTGTCTCCACCAAGTTTCATAGAGATCGAAAACGACGATTTCTATACGAATTTTGTGTAAAAAAGTCAGTGCTTTTGAGTTTTCGCGAATATCTCAGCGAGACCAAGTCGGAAAAATAAAAAGTATAGAAATTTTCATATACGCTTTTTTTTGCACAAGCAGTGGTGTGTCAGGGTTAGTGTCCCCAATTTTTGTATCCTAACTTGCAGTGGTTCACGAGATACGACTCAACAAAGCTTTATCAGCTTTACGGCTGGCCCAGCTCGTAGTACTCACAGCTGACGTATTTTGTAAAAAGCCCACTTCCTACGTATACGTATGCAATACTCGTACCTGTACGTACGTATTATACGTAGGGCTGTGATGTACCACGATATTAGTTTGCTAGTATAGACTTTCCAGCTACCTGGTAGTTATTAGTTTTAGTTGCCAGCCAACTAATTGACTTCGTTGACTATTAATATTCGGCAGGCGTTATTTGGCTTCACCATACATACAAAAATGGGTAATGCTATTTATAACACTGGTGTTGTTAATACGCTCGTATTTATGACACCGGTGTCGTATTTACGACGTCGCGGCACGTTTGCGGTACGAGTGCATACCCCGGACTCGTTGAATCAATGGGTTGGTTGGTTGTTCAGTGTTTTTCGCTTGTTCATACCTGGTACCCCGGGTACCCTGCTGGTATATAAAAACATTCACCCGCCACCTGCGGTGAGTGTTGTCTTCGTTCTTTCTAGCCGACGATATCATCAATACATCAGTACATCAGTACATCCAGTGTCCTTCTTGGTTCTTGGTCCTACGAAGAGAGATACGTAGTCGTACGTACCCCAGGGTACAAATAAGACTTTGCAATCCCCCGCAATAGGAATTCTAGCGCTGCTTTCGAGTAAAAAATATTTGCAATCCCCCGCAGACCGCCAAAAGGTATGATACGCGCGTGAGTCGGTCATCGTTCACCCACACGCCTATAGTTCGTCAAGATGAATGCGTCTGCCGCCCCTCCACCAACCAAGCATCTTGGCAAGGTACCACGGCTGTGTCAGCATGGTGCTATCGTTGAAGCTACCATGTACTCGAGACGGTCCAGTGCCCGAGGAGATACTCGGTATACCCGCGCGCACCTCAGAAACATTCAATCCGTGTGAAGTAAATTAGCCTTATTCACGACACCAGTTTCGTAAAAGTCTTTTTTTTTACGACACCGCGGGCACGTTCACGGAACATGCCTCGGATCGGCCAGAGACGCTGCCACGGCTGTGTTGGCATGGTGTAGGGCTACCATCAAAGCTACCGTCTACCCGAACCCGTCCAGTACTCGAGGAGATATCTGGTGCCCGCGAGCACCCGCACAATCTTAATAATCTTCAGACCGGTGGCATAAACAAGCATCATTTACGACGGTGTCGTAAATAAGCCTCGTTCACGACAACCGTGTCGCAAATACGTTATTATGTACGACACCGCGGCGCATTCGCGGCGCACATCCCGGATCGGTCCGACACTACCACGGCCGTATTGGCATGGTGTATGTCGTAGCGCTACCACTGAAGCTATCATCTACTGTACCCGAAACGGTCCAGTGGTCGACGAGACACGTGGTATCTGCGTACACACCCTCAGGATATCCAGACTGGTACCGTAAATAAGCCTTAGTCACGACAAGGGTGTCGTAAAAATCTTATTTACGCCACCGCCGCGGCACGTTCCTTAGAACACGACCGGGATTGGCCAGCTTATGTCACGGCCGCGTTGGCATGGTGTAGAGCTACCATTGAACCTATCGTGTACCCGAAGCGGCCCAGGTGCTTGATTGAGGAGGTACCTGGTATCCGCGTGCGCCCTCAGAGTTCCCGCCGTACTGCTGTATAGGGGTTTCCATGAGTTTTGGTATAACTTCTGCGGAGGGGGTGTCAGTACTGATTTTGTTACAAGCCCCAGACCGTGGCCGAACCTCCAGCAGACCTTGCTCACTGCCCCCCCCCCCCTGGACCATGCTGACTCTCCCATGCTAGCTGGCGACTTCTAGTCGAACAATGCCACCCTCATAGGGATAACGGCTTATTTTCTGAGATCCTTACATACTACAGCCTCAGGTTGTGTCCTCCTCATACGCGATGTACGTATATCCTGCATGAGGACATATAAAACCCGTAAGTACGCGCGATCGAAGTATATCACACTCAGCTAGCAAATATGAGTTTCGACGAAATCCTTGATCTCACAGCTGTTTTTTTAAAAATAATTTTTGAAATATACATGAGGAGCTCAATATCTTGTTACTCGAATCATGACTTTGAAGAAGAATAAGGCCATTCACGCAACCCTACCAATGTTTGTAGGACCTACATATACCAGTAATCCTAAAACAAATATACGAGCAAAAGCATAATTCTAACAGCTAGTTACTCACTCACTTGAGAAGAAGCTCAACCGGTCCCAGTGGCAAAATATTGCCTCGGAAAGCAAAAACTAACTGAAACCCCTATACCTACCACCGTAGGGTGAGTAAGTTGTCCAACTCACGGCTGCTCTAAACAATTCCGGGCTCGAACCCCCCCGTGGTTCTTCTTGACCATAACTGTGAGCACGTGGTCACTAACCGCAGCCGCAGCTGGAGGCCTAGCAAACGATGTCGTTCGAGACTGTACATGTTTATATATACATATGCATACAAGGTTCCCCTTCGGGATTGATTGTGGTTGCTGACTCGAAATTCCGAGGGGGGGTGTCGGAAGCTGAAAAGGAAGTTACACAGCAGGCGTTCGTTCCTCGTGTATGCCAGCTATATACTCGTGCGTAGCTACCGTGTTCGTGATAGGTACTTCGCTACAGCAGTAGCCAGTAGCCTACCGAGTCGCTGATCAGTAACATAGTCATCTATGAGTCAGAGCGCAGTAGCACGATCTATCCACGTATGACCACAACAGGGTATACTTGATATAAGAGTGATATTGTTTGACACTAAAAATGCGCGTAAGAAGAACGCTCCAAGAAAATTCTCCTGGTGGTCGTTCGTCGGTTGTCGGCGCAATATCAATAAGTAACGTTCACGAGTAAGCATCGAGAACAATTTCGAGCAAGCACCATCAGTATCGATGCTAGGAACGCTGCTAAGTACTGATACTGGGAACGTTGATGCAGCTCGGGCAGTACAATGGCCCGGGACTAGCCGTAAGGCGTGCATCTTGCTGAGAGCTGACTGATGATGGCACCCCCATCCTCCCACTCTCCTTTCTTCCTTCTCTTAATCGACCTTAGAGCGCCATTTTAACATCATCGATATATTTCTTCTGAGCGAAGGCTCGCAACCGCCTTGCCCTCGCAACCGGACTTGCCTAACAGCAATCCAAGAGCTTAGCTCTCGACTATCATCATAGTCGTCCATCTTCCATCCTCAATATACCGGGCAAGAACAAACAACATAAAAAAGCTCTTGAAAGCTTAAAAGAAAAGTTGAAGTATGCATATACGAAGCCACCGGGCAAGTAACACCGACCGGCTCAAACGAGTTTATAGTTCGTTCTATTTATGTGTGCGCATATATATGACATGGACCGAAATTTGTTGCAAAATCTTGGCTCGGACGTATACATTATGGACGCGAACTTGATACACCTCGAACAGATCATCGATTTCCACTTATTGGTCAAAATTATTCAGGGCAGGTATATTCCTGATCTGTATGATCTGTATGATCTGCATGATCTGCATGATCTGTATGATCTAGCTCATGTTGTCGGGTTGGGCTCGGATATCCGGCATGACCTGGGACATGTTTCCTGGGTTAGATCTGTACCGTACAGATCCTGCACAGTATATCGTAACGGCAGGTTAGGATCTAGATTATCTACAGATGATCTATCTGATCTACCTGTAGATCATCTGTTCGTCCAACGTGTGCAATCAACCTTTTGCCAGATTTTGTCCCTTTCAATGTATGCGGGTTGGACGTACGTATGAACACATACTTACACGTATAGGTGCTCGTGCGTGTACGTAGTGTCCGTGTGCGAAAATGAGATGGGCCGACAGCGATCACGTACTCGTACCTACTCTTCCGTTCGTGTCAGGTGGGTGCGTGCATGAGACAGCGGGGTGCGGGCTGTACGAAGTCTAAAATGGTTTCGAAAAGGTGTTTTCCGCTGAAAAAACACGCGTCAGAGCCTCACCCTTCATGCGACTCGCCCAACACCTCACGGCGCTCCGCGTTTGGTGCAAGCAATGTCTGCCTGGTTGGTAAAAACCCAACATGCTCCGTCCCGGCATTGTCGGGATGCGAGGGTCTATGGTCATACGAGTGCGGCCATGCGCGACATGAGTACACCCCCCCGCGCGCGCATATGTCCTCTTTCTGCACCGATCCTACCAGGAGTAACTTACATATTTTCGCGCCCCTCTCTTTCTGACTTATGTTTCTCCCGAACCCCTACCCTAGACTTATCCCTAACCCTAACCCTACCGTACTGATCCCTCTATAGTGCCGCTTGATATCCTGTGAAATCTCTCGGCACAGATGGGATCAACCATTGCGGCAGTGTGCGGAGTAAATAGTGCCGGTTGCCACTATAACAGTGCCGGTATTGTTGGTTGACGCGTACCGGCAACTACAGAGGGGCCATTGCTGTATCCCTAGCCCTACCCCTGTACTGCTCACTTACTCAAAAGAGACTATCCATCTTGATTAGCCAATTCGTCCCGTGCGTTTTTCTCTCTTATGCAGGAGGCCACGCGGCCATTTTCGCGGCTAAACCGCGCTAAGACGGCCGCGCTCCTGGTGGCGAGGGAAGCTAAGAGCCGGCGGGAGGTAGCGAAGGCCCGAGGCGCTTCGATGGGGGAGAGGGGCATCACCGACGACCTCACTCACGAAATTCGAGACCTACATGTGAGCAAAAAAGGGCATATAATACTGTTTTGGCATGCGATACCAGAGAGTACTCGGTATGCTGTACGAGTGCACGCAAAAGTATAAGACCTGCTGTTACATACTGGTTTTACTGCTATCACATGAAAACCGTGATACGGAACAGATAGATCGCTACGTACTCCTAGATGGGTACTGCCTACCGATGTAGTGCGAGCTACGTTGTGGCAGATGATCCTGCGTTATCCAGAAGCGGCTATAAATAGATGATACCGACTACTGCTATAATAGGTGGCATCTCTACCAGAAGCGTGCTATGTACGACAGGGGTAGCACTTTTTTGCCTTCAGAGGCAAATGCTTAATATTTCTGACTGGTGGGGCTTCTCAACGGAGAAAGAAACTACCCCAACATCGTATTTTTTTCACGTTTTGTTTCGATATTGACCGAGGCCATGACCTTGCTCTTCTATAGGTCGCGGACTTGCTCGTCTATATGCTATAGGATTGATCATCTAGGCCATGGCTTTGTTAATCTATTACGAGGGACCCCAGTAAATAGGACCAAATATTGTTACTAAAAATAGGAAAATATGTAGGTTTTTGTGTGCAATCGATGTCCTATTTACTATGCCTCCCCGTAATAGCCCATGGACTTTTTCATCCAGGCCAAGAGGTTGCTCGTTTTTGGGATTATTCGTCCATTTTTCTTAAATTCGTTTTTTGGGTGACGTACAGAGTCCCTGCACTAGAATCAAGAGAAACAGCTCCATGAAAATTGCGGGTGCACCCCTACGTACCTTAAGGTATATAGCATGCGTCGGCGAGAAATGTCTGGGACCAAAAGTGCAGCCCCAATACCTGCCGTGGAACGGCTCTGTTTTTTTTTTTGCCGTTGTGGTTGTCAATCCTCTCCAGCGGATTGGTTGAAATGCGGCTTCAAGCTCACCACACTTTCCCCGTTAAAAGCACGTGTCGAGTACGTAGGTTAAGCAAGGTTAAGCTCGCCACCCTTCCGCATTTGAAGTTCGTGTCGCGTATCAGTTCAATCCACCACTCTTGTTGCAACAGCAGAGAAACGGATCGTGTGTCAGTTTAACCCGCCACTCCTGTCTGGCTGGAATGACCCCGGCCCTCCTTCCCCCTCTCTTTTTTGTTTGTTTTTTGTTTCGAAACCGCCGTCGCCGTGAAGGTGCTCGAGCAAGCCGAACATCCTTGCTTGCAGTCCGTGCCTCTCCTGTCCCGGTCTGCTTCTAGCGCGGGTGCCGCACAGGTGAGCAAGCGCTCAGGCGCCGCCTTCCCCGACAAAAGGGTGCGAACGGTCTGAACCTACAAAAAACATATCAACACCTCAGACAGATCATCTACAGATAGATCATGATCTAGATCATCTAGAGATATATCATGATCTAAATCTTCTACAGATAGAGCATGATCTAGATCATCTACAGATAGATCATGATCTAGATCATCTACATATAGACCACTATCTAGATCATGTAGCATCACATCGCCTGCTTTTTGCGAGAGGTTGTTTAGGATGGTATAGATCCCACCTGTAGAATGTTCGGATGTTTTCTTCCACTTCAGGGTTATGGGAGCCTGTCCTGTGAGCACGGACTCGGTTTTAGAGATGAGTTAATCTGATAACCACAATAACAGAATCAACAACAGCAACAACAACGACAATAACAATAACACTGACAACACACAACAACAACAACAACAACAAACAATACACAGGGGCAGGACAGACGCCAGATGGAATACATCGCGAAAGCTTTCGAGTTTGTCGAGGACGGTGATCACAGGGTGGCCGCGGTGAACCTGCAGGGGCAAGGCCTAGACGACGCGTGGACCGCCCTCCTCGGCAGCACGCTAGAGACCAGCCACACCGTGCGCACTGTCATGCTAAACCGGTGAGAAACAGCGAGGAGCAACCCACATACAGCTGTGTGTGTTGTTCACATTAAACCTTCCTTTCTACCCGTCGACATTCAGCACACCCAGTGTCCGTGCCGATTTTTCATTCTAAAAAGGTACCAGTTATGTGGTCACAAAACTAAGACACAGAGATACTACGCTCAGTGCAGCAAGCAGAGCAGACAATGCAATGCCTTATACGACAGGCCAAGACCTACCCTGCTAGCAATCCAGGTGCATGAAAGCGAAAAAAGAGAGGGCTCGGGTACATACAACAAGGGGGCAGCTGACAACAAAACGAGCAAAAAGAGAGGTAGAGGCTGAGATTTACAGGGAAATTATAATATTCGGGAGGGAGTCGGTGGACTAAAGTTAGTGCAGAACGAACCCATTCTCAAATCAGAAACTCAGCCTCGGCTGACAACAAAACGAGAAAAAAGAAAGGCACGGCACTGATATTTTGCAGGAAAATACTGTTAATAATATTCGGAAGTCGTTGTACTAAAAAGTTAGTGTAGAACGCACTCATTCTCAAACAAGAAACCCACAGCCTAAACCAGCTTTCCTGTGTCTTAAGAGGTGTCCTGTCAGGTACAGCTCCGTGCACATGTATGTGTATTTTGACGCATACTACTACGGTAGCCTGCATGCAGGTGCACCATTCTTTTCCTGAGGGTGGCATGATCACTTGAGGAGCTCTATACCTGCAGTAGCCTGCACACTGATTATGGAGGAAACGAAAAGTGCTGTCATACCCGATGAACAATCCCATGGCTTGAGACATGAAAATGAAAATATTGCGACACAAAAAAAAACGAAATTCCGACGATTTTGGGTTAAGGATGCCTCCCAAGTCATTTAGAAAACCTTTCAGCCAAAAAAGTGCTACTCGTACCTCTATCGTAGAGCGCGTCTCTTGACGGTAGAAGGTCTGCTGCGACAAATGCTTGCCTCTGTCGGTCACGAGGGTGGGTGGGCTCGTTTCACCCCTCTGCTTCCTCTTTTGCCTGACTTCGTGCTACGGTAGAGGTGCACCATGATTTTTCTGAGGCCCCTCACTCAAGGAGCTCTGCACTAATAGTAAGTAATACTAAGCCACCTGCCTTTGGAGGGAAATAAACCGCTATGATATATACCCGGTGAACAATCCCATGCTCCAGTAATAGACATCCCAAAACATTACATTGCGAAGATAACGATGGCACTGATGTGGGGTTAAGGAGCTCCGCCGTTTCAGAAACAATCTCAGCCAAAACGTGCTACCTCCATTGTGGCACGCGTCGCCTGTCCTTGCCGAGCAAGCTAAGGACAAAGCCCACAGCCACGCGGTCGAACGAAGGCGTTGTTCCGACTCAGAGCCCATCAAAAACGGCATCAACGACCAGGGACCACGGCTCATTTTACGAGCCTAAGGTGTCATAAAAGCCACCGCCCTTTTCCCGCGTTAAAACATCAGGTTTGTCCTTTCCCCTTTCGGCAAGAAGCCTAACCCTCCCGCCCGCTCTCGCACCTAACGCACCCTCAATAGCGATACCACACAACGCACAATTTGAGCACGTTTCCCCCCCCCTATAAATATGTTATATATGTATAGGTTGGGTTGGCGTCGGTTGGCAACGACGCTGTAAAACACGCCTCTCACTGAGTGAGCTAGACAACCAGGGTACCGTTTTGTTTTGGTCGGTCCCCAAGGCTGGCGGTCTTGTTAGATCATTCGTGCGGAGTTGATAATCTCAACTCCGCACAAGAGGAATGATCGTATCATGTACTGTGTATATGGTAAGGCACCCACGAGGCAGATGCCTAATATTACCCATTGCTGTCTCTGAAAGTGGCCACACCAGAAATTAAGTCAATTCATTGGAGGCTGTCGTCCATATGCAAGTCCGCCTCACAGGCGGTTCTGATGCAGCTCACCCTCCATTCGACTCGCCCTATACCTCACGGCGCTTCGCGCTTGGTGTAAGCAATGTCTGCCTGGTTGGTGAGAGCCCAACGTGCTCTGTCCCGGCATTGTAGGGATGCGAGGGTTTATGGCCATATGACTACTGTCGTGCACGACATGAGTACACCCTCCCCCGTCCCCCCCCCCCCCCCCCGCTGTCACCCTTCGTAAAAAAGCAGCAACTCAATAGGAGACAGGGGAGTGGCGCTCCTGGCGCAGTCCCTCCGCATAAATGCCTCTGTGGAAACCCTGTCGCTGGGCGGCAACCGGCTGACCGACAAGGCGGCCAAACGTTTGGCAAGTCTCCTGCGGAGTGGCCGCTCCTCGCTCAAGACGCTAAACCTTGCCGGCGTAGCCCCAAGACCCACAAGGTGCACGGGTTACTCGTTTGGGTTTGTGGGTCGCAATTTTTCGGTGGTGGTGGTGGTGGTGGTTGTGGCGGCGGCGGCGGTGGCGGCGACGTGGCTTCTTCTGTTGCTGGTCGGCGCGATTGTTTACCTGCCCGTTCTCCGTGTGTCAGACGTAAGGGTACAGTTAGTGTATATGCGTACCTGGTACATAAGTTTTCGGCTGCCCTTTTGTTCCTCGCGGGCTCTTACGATTGCGCCTTCTGGTCGCGGTCTGACTTTCCCACACGTCAGGCAGATGATGATCTGTTCTGGGATAGATTTGTGATCTAGATCGTCTACATGTAGTAGTTCCTCACCTTCCGGGATGAGATATATCGTGACGTGGACAATTGAGTTCGTCACCTGCAGCTGTGAGGAGTTGTTCAGGATCTGCGTAGTACAGATCCAACCCAGGAAACATGCGCTAGATCATGCGGGATATTCGGGTCCCTACCCGGCAACATGAGCTAAATCATACAAGATCGGGAGTAGGTCTGCCTTGAAAGGTCTCCTGCTTATAGATCGTGAAGTGGGAATCGATGGTCTGTCAGAGGTGTGAAAGTTTCGTTGAACGCCAGCGTCTCCCTTCAACGGTGCAGTGTGTTCGAATGTGACTATTCAACATTAACGGTTACGTGTACTTTCGTGTGGTCGGCATATTCTTGAGTATTTGACTCTTGACTTCGGTGATCGTACGTGTTGAATATGCTGCACATGGGGACAGTCCGTTCTGTCTCTCGTCTGTTGCAGATCAATAAATATAAAACCCGATTCGTACTACATATTTTTCATCTTGACTCATCGTCCTGGAATACGAGCACAGTGTACGCATCCCCTTGGGCCTTTTCCTCATAAATCGCGCAAGCGCCACCGCGCGCTACAGGATATGTCTACCCGTTTGCCGAGCTCTCTCTCTCTCTCTCTCTCTCTCTCTCTCTCTCTCTCTCTCTCTCTCTCCTTCCCTTCTCCTCTTGACTGAACGCAACATTCTCACCCTCGCCCCTGTAGCACTTGCGTAGGCGGCAGCAGGTGTTCAGGGCGTTTGATCGATTGGTTGGTTGGTTGATTGGTTGGTTGATTGGATGGGTGATTGGGTGATTGGGTGATTGGGTGCTTGGTTGATTGGTTGATAGCTTGATTGGGCTTGATTGATTGATTGATTGAATGATTGAATATTTGACTGATCGCCTGATTGACTGATTGGCTGACTGATTGATTTGATTGATTGGTTGATTGATTGACTGATTAATTGATTGATTGAATGGTTGATTAATTGACTGATTGGTTGATTGATTGATTGGATTATTGATTTGATGATTGATTGATTGATTGACTGAATGCCCAATTGCTTTGTGTTGATTGATTCATTGCTTGATTGGCGTCGCTGGCTATATCACCTCTCCCACTCACACGCTCTCGCATGTCCTTGCACAGCAATGCCCAGAGCCGCTCTTCAGCGACGGAATCCCTGCCGGAACCCTGCATCTCTGCGATGGGTGCCGCGGCGTTGGCCCTCGCCCTTGGAGACCCCGCTTCGGGCAAAGGATGTGCGCTTGTCAGTCTCAACCTAGCCTTTCAAAGGCAAGTCGCGGTAGAATACAACACGAGTCGATGTTGGCAAATTATTTTGTAACGTCGCATACGTGAAGGTCACTTCGAGACGTGGCATCCCAACACAAACAAACGAAACCCTTCCTCTCCGACAAAACGAAGCGGAACCCCGTTTCTTGGGGTGGGATTGGTTTGCCAAATAGATGTACACCCCGAGGCCCATCTATAGCGTCACACACCCTTTTTTACGAGGTTAATAAGACGGCATGCAATACTCACGAGGAAATATTTTGCACGTGTAACCGGCATGAGTACGTAGACACAACCAAAAAAAAAACGCCTTTCCTACGGTGGCATGCATCCTCGGTGTCATCCCTGATTTAGGCGACGAAACACGCCATTGGTGGCTGAATGGGCCCTTGGTGCGCATAACTGAAGACCCTCCCTCCCTCCCTCCCTCCCTCCCTCCGCGGCACGTGCCGCCCTTGCCGCCCTGTTCGCTGCTATTTTCGGAATCCCTGCTGCTGTTTCCGCACATGCTTCAGAGTCGAGGACGCCGGAGCCATTGCTTTGGCGGCGGCGCTCAAGAGACCGTCTTGCCACTTAGAGGTGAGCAGTGTAATACAGGTATTGTTCCGGGTGGGCTAATGTAGTAGTAAGAGTAATCAGAACCAACGATGGACCCAAAAACCATATCTCCCCCTGTGTTTACCTACCGTGTTTGGTTCTGACTACTATAGGTGTTCTCCCAAAATAGGACGGGTTATCGGTGGGGGTCGCTTTCCGGTTGGAATGGACTCTTCGCTTCTCGTTTTTTTTTTTACTTATTTATTTCCTCGAACATTGAACGTTGTTTACCCTTATCCCCCCAAGTATGTTAGGCAGAAGCCCTTCTGGGAATATGAATAGACTACTGGCTGCTGATGTGAATAGACTATTGGTTGATGGATGTTAATAGACTGCTGTTGATATTAAAGAGATCACGGTTGATATTTATAGACTAGTGTCCCCGGTGGAATAACAGGTGAATCTCGTCCCTGTTAAGAGTCAAGGGCGTGAGTTCGAGCCTCCCCCGAGTGCATGCTCGAAGGGATTTTTTCTCGCAATTTGTTTTTACTATTAATAGCGGAAAGCGCGAGAGCGTGAGTCAGCTAAATTCGATGAAAATCGACGAGCGTTGGGAATGCTGAACCCTCTGCGTGATAAAAATCATTGCACGAACCGTAGTGGGGAGGAGGGAGAAGATCCTGATTTGTGACCCCGGATCTGAGTTTTCGACTATGGAGGAAGAGGGACAGAAGTGCGAAGATAATAAATGGGATGGCAAAAAAAGAACAAAAAAGTGTCGATATCAATAAACTATGGTCGATATTAATAGACCACTGCTGTTAACAATGAATAGGCTATTGATGACACGAATAGGCTACTGTTGATGTCTTACAGGGGAGGGTAATGCAAGACAATAGCGCAAGTCCCGAAATCGCAGATGCCCGGGGGTAACCACGCACGGAACTACCGCTGTGCCGTTTCAACTGCTCTCAACGAAACCCCCCACCCCGCTCCGTTATCTATTGAACCGTTTTTTTTCCCACAGGTGTTGGGGTTGTCGAGGACACAGTTGACAGACGCAGCCGCGCTCGCTTTCGCGCGTGCTCTCGTCGACGGACAATCGGGCAGGAAGCGCAAACAAGAAGCGGGCGGTGACGGGGGTCGGGGGGGCAACGCCCGCTGCTCCCTCCGCCGGTTGGACCTTTCCCGAAACAACATCATGGACGAAGGGGCTCGGTGAGGCTATTATGGTTGAGATGGCGAATCGAGACGCGTGCTTACGATAGAGGCATGCCTTATAGCACTTTTGTTTTTTTGGGCCTTCTAAGGCAACTACTTAATATTTCTGACTGATGGGGCCTCTCAAGTGAGGAACTACCCGATAAGGCGTGTGCCTTAAAAGGCATGTCTTGTCGTTTATTTCTTTGTTTTCCCCCCAATATTGTTCGTGACGTATCTAGGCCATGAAATAGTGTATCGAGGGGCTGCCCTTTCCGTATTTGTTTTTAACTCTCAAGGTCAGGTTTTTGGGCGGAGAGGAGAAAGTTTCGACGAAACCCACGAGAAAAAATTGGCGAAAATCATTTCTGACTAACGGGTGGGGGGGGGGGCTCCTAAAAGTGAAAAGAAAAAACTACTCAATATTGTCGAAACCCCCTCCATGGTTTTCCATGGTTTTCTATATTTTGCGTTGTATACACCTAGCTTATGGGAGTGGAAACGTTCTTAAGGTAGGAGGTGGCAACCTTGATTTTCTAATGCTCCTCACGCGATTATAGTATGTGAACAAGTTAGCTCACACTACAAAATGCACCTTTTTGATAAAAAGTATCGAGCTTAGCCCCATGGATTAGGTATACAACGAGTTGTGTTGTAAAACGCGAATGGGACGGGTAGAGTTCCTCAGTTGAGAAGTATACTAATAGTCAGTAACAGCCAGTAATAGTCAGTCATAGTCAGTAGTAGTCAGCGATAGCCAGTAGTAGTCAATAATAGTCAGAAATAGTCAGTTATAGTCAGTAATAGTCAGTTATAGTCAGTAATAGTCAGTAATAGTCAGTAACAGTCAGTAATAGTCAGTTATAGTCAGTAATAGTCAGTAATAGTCAGTAACAGTCAGTAATAGTCAGTAATAGTCAGTAATAGTCAGCAATAGTCAGTACTAGTCAGTAATAGTCAGTAATAGTCATTAGTAGTCAGTAATAGTAAGTACTACTGTAGTCAGTAATACCTGGTAGTCAGTACTAGTCAGTACTAGTCAGTACCAGTACTAGTCAGTCAGAAATGTTTTTTTTTTCGCCAAAAACAAATGCTATAAGGCATGCCCTGTCGCAGCACGCGTCAGTCTTCACCTTTGCTTCTATATACAGCAGTATGTTTCGTAGATAGCTCTTCAAAGCGAAGAGGCTCATAATTGCCAGGACCTACCTCTCTACCGCAACACGCGTCTACTGCCCTATTTACGGAGGACCATAGTAAATAGGACCAAATGTTGTTAGTAATAAAAGGGAATATATAGGTTTTTGTGTGTACCATAGGTCCTATTTACTATGGTTCTCCGTAAAAGTCTTTTTCCCACAGCCCCGCCCCCCCTCTACACGAAAGAGGCGTTTTCTGGTGTAACGATAGTGGCACGGAAGGTATAAGACGGTTGGGTGGAAGGCTACCACTGTCGGTCGTCGCAGTCGGTTGGACTTCCTGTGGGCGATGTTGTTCGCGCGTCCCCTATAGGAGTGCGGTATTCTGCCGCGGGGGTACTGCAGCGCACCCGTTACTTTCAAGGTAGCAAATATCAGCTTCACTACCTGGTATTAAGTACCGTGTCCTCTCTTTGTGGTATGAATACGTACGTAATAATGCCTCTTTTTCAATAGTCGGCGTCATACTACCCCAAACGTGACAAATGTAGCTAATATTTATGGACATCCTGATGTAGCTAGTATTCCTGGACAGAGTGTATTAATCTGTGGCACCGTGTAGTAACAGTTAGTGCATTATCTGTTCCAACTTTTACTATGAAGTATTAACCTGCGGCACCGCCGTGTAGTAATATTTAAGTGTTATTATCTGTTATATCTATACTGCGGCGGGTGCGGTGCCTTATCGATACACCAGGTATCTCGTACTAGAATCGGGAGGGGGGGGGGGGATCCACGAGCGTCCCCCCGTTTTGTTTTCTCGCTTTGAGCCTCCATCACGAACATACCACACCTTATCACCCGGGTGATATGATAGCACACCCCCCATCCCATCAGACGGGGTTTCCAAGCTGATTTTCTCGACGAAGGAGAGAAAGGGTGCAACAAACGCCAAGCGATATGTGTGTGTGTCTTTGGAAAGGTCCCGACGACGTCTTCCCAACGCCCGCCATTTTCGTTGAGTGTATGCTCACCTTGGACGGAAATATAAGGACCATTGAGGTACAAATATGAATACCAAATGGTCCTTACATTTCCGCCAAGGGTGGAGTACGATAAGTTGGTAGGGGGTTTGTTGATTGTGCTCAGTAACACAACGCATAAGATCCATCGTATCGTAGAAGTTCCAAATGGGATATTTCATCGTATCGTAGATAGGAATTCTTGTAGTGGGATATGGGACATCGATCAATCAATCAACAGGGTTTCTCACGGCGAAAGCGAGACTACGGCGTCCTGCACGGCCCACTACGCCCCGTGAGGAACGTTGTCGTAGAGCTGTTTTGTTTTGGGGGGGGGGTAGAGTGTGTCGTCGGACTCTCTCCCCATAATCCTGCGCTTGCGCCCGCCACGCGTGCTCCTCCACGGAAGAGGTTCTCCTCCGAGTGACCTTTCCAACCATTTTTGATGGCCTGGTTCGGCGGAAGCACACGGCACGACCCGACACGAAACATTTCGAGAACCCAGCTTGAACCAGTCTGAGGGACACATGTACGTGTAGGTCCATATTTAGAAGAAGAAAAAAAAACAGTAACTGTACGTATAGGTCCATATTTAGAAGAAAAGAAAAACCCATTAGCTGTGAGATTGAGAAGTTTGTCGATTTTCATCTATATACCAAAGTGGGCGTAAGTATTCGGACCGTTCGATATTCATATTAAGGTTTAATCGGTTCTTGTATTTCGGCCCAGATTGGTATATATCGATTTCCTTTCGCTTGCCGTTACCTATGCCTTCCGTTTTTTGGGGCTGGATAGACTTTCCAAATTTCAACGGTTCTGGTGGGCGTTTCGTTTTTTTTTGCAGCTGTACAAAACGCCCTCGGGGTTTCACCTTGGGCGACCTCAACCTCCGCATGCCTCCGAAGGGAAATCTTGCACACCCCGTACAGATCACCGATATTCCTACTTCATGGTCTAGATATTTCAGGGCATATATAATCTTGATCTGCATGATCTGTATGATCTGTATGATCTGTATGATCTGTATGATCTGTAGGGTCTGTAGGATCTAGCTCATGTTGCCCAGTGGGAACCGTATAATCTGCACAATCTAGGTAGCACATGCTCCCTTGTGTTGGACCTGTACAGCACAGATCCTGCTATAACATATCATAACGGCAGGTTAGAATCTAGATGATATGTAGATGATCTATCTGTAGATGATCTGTAGATGATCTGTAGATGATCTGTCCGACGTGCGGAACCGTGTACTTATCACATTGAATAAAATACCCCGCGCATCTGCTACCGAAACCTGCCCGTCATCTGCGCCGCCCCGCTATCCCGCAGGGCTCTGGCAGCGGGGATAATTGAAGACTGCCAGCGCCATCGTGACGGCAGCAGAAACAACAACGGCAACAACAACAACAATAGCGACGACCCTACGACCAACATCGCCACCGAAGGTCTCATGGACAACCGCACCGAAGGACGAAACAAGAAAAATCGAGACAAACAAAATCCGGACCTTTCTCTCAAGGGACGGGAGGCACGAGCGGCCGCCGCCACCACCACCACCACCACCGCCGCAGCCGTCACCGCCGCCACCGCCACCGCTGCCGCTAGTGCCACCGCTACCGCCTCTGCCGCCGCTGCCCAAACGGGGGGAAAAAACAACGCCTCCTCGACCTGCTCTTCAGGAGGCTTGCTCGGCCTGGACCTGGCCTTCAACTCCATTGGCCCCGCGGGCACCGCCGCGCTGAGAGACGCCTTGGTTGTGGCCACGGGGATTGTGTTTCTGGAGCTCCGAGGTAACGCGGCCGATGACCCCGCACGAGGTAGTCGGGGTCACTCTTCTTCCCAACTCCTGGAGGAGATGGGGAGGGCCTGCACCGAGCGGAGAGAGAAGCAGAAGGCATCCCCCGGGCCACCACTCGCGCACCGGGAGAGGGTGCTGTTGTCACAAGAAAATTCCCCCTCCTTCTCCTCCTCCTCCTCCTCCTCGGAGTGCGTAAAAAACTCACACACAAAAAAATGCTTGGTGGGGGCAGCGTGGGGCAGCGGCGGTGACGGGGGGGG
>MEHQ01001731.1:282518-339695 GCA_008828725.1 Saccharina japonica
GAGAAGAGGCGCCGCCTCTCCGCCAGGACCTGCTCCCGCTTCGCATGAATCGCCAACGGGGACACTGTGGAACAACCCCCCCCAAAGGGACGAGGGAACGAAGCAAAAAAATAGAGTGACGGTGGATGTTTCCTAGGCTAGTTTTTGGATTCGTCCCCCCACACCTAACCCCTTGGGGGTCCCTTTTAAGGGATATAAGGGACCCCTTTTAAGGGATATAAGGGACCCCTTTTAAGGGATATAAGAGACGAGACCCCTTTTAAGGGATATAAGGGACCCCTTTTAAGGAATATAAGGGACCCCTTCAAAGGGATAAGGGACAAAAGCTTCACGTGTTGATAGTTTTCGTAAAAAGAAGGCTGAATTATTCGATACTTACTCAAGGCATGAATGTCCAACTACAGTACGAGGATAATTCATGAACGTAGCAAAAAGGGGAAGAACAATATATGTTGTTGGTTACCACACGAGCGCGAAATCTGTAAAGGAAGGGAGAAATGCCACGGTATACCCTATAGGGGTTTCAGTTGTCACGGAGTGGGCCATAGTAAATAGGACCAAATATCGTTAGTAAAAATAGGTAAATATATAGGTTTTTGTCTGTACCGTAGGTCCTATTTACGGGGGAATAGTTTTTGCCTTCTGAGGCAAACTTTTCTGACTGACTATTAGTATACTCCCCAAAAAGGAGCAACTACCGGCTATTAGCAGTATCATACTTTCACTTATACAGTATACTTATTTTAGGACTAGCGCATACAGCTCATGCAGCGCATACATCACATACAGCGCATACAGTGCATGCAGCGCACACAAATATTGGCCAGCTTGCGCGAACTACCCTTCTTTGAAGGCGTGTTTTAGGGTGAAATTCTTGAGCTCCTCAGGTGAGGAGCTCAGACAATAAGCCGCCGCCCCTATAAGGGCGGCCTTGCTCGAATTGCAAATAGGCATTTCTCACCGACGAATCCTTTCGGAAACGGCACCAGTGGTTGACCCCGGCCTTCGCCAGCGCTCTGGGGAGGCCGCCGTGACACATCTCTACCTCTGCTGCTGCCACCACAACCACCACCACCACCACCACCACCACCGCTGCTATCCCCGCCCTGTTGCTTTTCCCTCAGCACCCGCCTCTGCTCCAGGTTGACCCTCGTCTGGTTGATATAGGACGAAGTGTCGGCGGGGTCGACCACTGGCTCTCTGAGCATGAGCAGGTCAAAGCAGCTGTCCAACAACGGGCTGACGTAGTACCCGCGCATGGGGAGCCTTCCCTCTAAAGGCCTCCGTTTCGCAGCGTTGCAGCCGCGGAAGAAGCCTCCAACTCCCCCTCCCCCCGACGCACACCGCCTTCTTCTACCAACGGGTACCGCTGCCGCCGCCGCCACCTCTGCATCTTTCTTCCCCGCTCCCGCGTCGTCTCCGGGGCGCTTCTTCCCCCTGCCTTCTGCCGTGGGCGACACACAGGGAAGCCCGCAAGGGCCACGGTCTTTCGGCTTCGTCGCTACCGACTCGCACCTCTGTCCCCTGCGGTCGCCGCTCGCGAGCCCCGCCCCTTTTTTTTTTTTTATCCCCCCCCCCCGACCTTGCCCTGAGAAAACGTCCTGTACAGCCGTGCAGCTTGAAGAACCATTTTTTTGTCACCCCCCACGTACCACTCACAATTGTCCTAAAATATAAGGAACGCTTATATTGAATATTACTGCACGAACGGTCTTTATATTTTGTAACAAAGTGGCATTCAGGACTTTCAGCGTGGACAGGCTCACGTTCTGTGTGGTGATAGAAGGTGTGTGTGTAACCCCTCTTCGCCCTAAAAGCCGCTCGTTACACCCATCGCACACCCCCAAAAACAAAACAGTGGTGACGCGTGCTACGAAAGAGGTATATAACGAAGAACTGTTTTGAATGATCGGGAGGCTCCCTAACCTAAACTCATCGGTCTTTTTTTGTGTTGCAGTGTTTTTCAGTGTAAAAGTTAAGATATGTGGGATTTCTTCATCGGGTATATATTATACGTAACACCTTTATTTTCCTCCAAAAAACACTTTTTTACTTACTATTACAGTAGTATTACTTACTGTTAGTATAGAGCTTTTCAAGTCATCACCCACAGAAAACTCTGTAACATGGTGCCCACCTCTACCGCAGCATGCATCGTTGTCTGTGCTGTTTTTTCATCCTAGAGAGGTACCAGGTATGGCACAAGCTCTACGGCCACAAAAAACGAGAGATATACAATAGAAGGGGGGGGGCGACGGGGGGGGGGCACGATGCCTTCCGAGTCAAAGATAATTGAGTTTGTGTTACATCGTCGTGCACTGCCACACTCTCCCTTCATGCGCATACAATACATAGGGTTGTACCGCACCGTACCTTAAGGTCGCCGACTGCATGATATAAAAACGCATAATACGACGTTTGTTGCCTCACGTACGTGTTGTCCCTCGCGCCGTTTGTTTGCCGTCGAAGTGACTTCGCTTCCAGGAAGAACGCGAGAATAGCCGGCCGCGGGTCTTCGAGAGTCCCACGCAGCAAGGTGACCTGTTTTCTCGTTCTCTGAGCTGGAAACCGCTTGTCAGATGCTATTTTTAATAGAGTATATACACATATTGAAGCTCATTGGTTCAGTAAGACACACTGTGTACGAGACAACTATAACTAAGCCTAAGCCTAAGCCAATCAGACCAGCCCTACCCCTGAGCCTAAGCCAATCAGACCAACCCTAGCTCTGACCCTGAGCCAATCAGACCAACCCTAGCCCTGACCCTAAGCAAATCTGACCAGCCTTAACCCTGACCCTAAACCAATTATACCAACCTACCCCTGATTATAAGCCAATCAGACCAACCCTAGGCCTGACCCTAAGCCAATCAGACAAACCCCAGCCCTGATCCTAAGCCAATCAGACCAGCCCTAAGCCTAGCCCTAAGCCAATCAGACCAACCCTAGCCCTGACCCTAAGCCAATCAGACCAACCCTAGCTCTGATCCTAAGCCGATCGGACCAACCCTAGCCCTGACCCTACGCCAATCATACCAACTCTAGCCCTGACCCTAAGCCAATCAGATAAACCCTAGCCCTGACCCTAAGCCAATCAGACGAACCCTAGCCCTGGCCCTAAGCCAATCAGACGAACCCTAGCCCTGGCCCTAAGCCAATCAGATCAATCAGACTGAAATCTCAAAAAAGTGGTAAGCTCCACTGCTGTAGTATCTGTATAGCTTTGTCTACTGCAACTATTATTTACTAGGTTTTGTAGTGAGGCAGAGGCGTGCAACGGTGGGGGTAGCGAACGCCCAGGCCAGATCATTCTGAACTCCTTCACTGAGGCACTACAAAACTATTTTTTGGGGGGGGGACCAAATTGTGTTCTACAATATTATTCGATATACACCTATAGGCTAGGCATGCATGGGATTGATTGATTGCTTATCGGGGTTGCACTTTCATCTGTAGCCTTGTCTGTTAGAACCACAGTAGTTTACTGTAGGGTTTTGTAGTGAAGTAGAGGCGTGTCACGATAAGGGGCAGATCACGTTTAGGCCAAAAAACAAACTGTGACGCACCCTACGATAGAGGTGCATCATGTTCTTTTTTTCTGAGCTCCCCACTTGGAGGAGCTCCATACCTGCAGTAGTCTGAACACTGATTTTTGAGGAAAATTTAAAGTGCTACGTCGTACCCGATCAACAATCCCACGATCTCGTAAGTATACTTGGGAAATATATATATATATATTGCAACAGAAGAATGAAAGTCCGACGATTTGGGGTGAAGGAGCCCGATCACTCAGAAAATGTCATGGTATTCATGGTATCCCCGTTTCCCCTCTATTGTTGAGGTGGCGTGTTTCTGATGAAACACGCACGAGCAAATAATGCTCTGCTTTTGCCCACGCGCTCATAAAATCTCTCCGCACGGGGATCGGCGGGATGATAAAATAATACTTCGAACATCAAATCTTGTGAGTGACCGAAGGCCTGCCTTCCTTCTCGTCTCAAACCTGCTCCGGTAGTCGGGCTTGCCCATATGTAGCGCACAAACTGTCCTAGGGTAGCAATAATACCTTCTCGCATGGCGTCAGCTAGAAAAACGGGTTACCTACCTCTATCGCAGCACGCGTCCTGCGCCCAATATGTTAGCAAAACGGTTGACCTTCTATACCCACAGTAGGCCATGGAATTGATTGCTTTATCGGGGTTGCGATTTCATTTTTTTTCTGTTTCAATCTCAAAAAGTCAGGTTTTTCGGCGAGAGGGGTGTATGTACGTATGGGTCGTACTTACTTACTCCTCACGCGAAGAATCTCAGCACTTTTTTTTCAGGGGGCCACCGCCATCTCCGTTTTGGTTTAATAGCACGCGATCAGGTGAATACTGCGGTAGAGGTGCACCTGCGTACAGGCCATGTTTTTGCCCTCTGAGGGTGGTCACTTGAGGAGCTCTATACTAATAGTAAGTCAAAAACTGACTCTGGAGGAAAAATAAAATGCTACTCGTATGATACCCGGTGAACAATCCCATATAGCCTAATGTGAGGGTATTACCGCTGAGCTATAGGGGTAAAAGATCGATCGATTACCCAGCCCAGGGTAATCCTTATAACACTCTCCCCCCCTCTGAACGGCGGGATATTTGGGACGTCGGTACCGTATACGGCCGTACGTTGACCTACCCGCTTCGTTTCAGTACCTGGGGAACCAGGGAGACGTGTTTTTTAGGGACGCACGCGCAAGCGTTTCTATAAAAGAAACGTTCGAAGTGAGATTCGAACCCGTGTCCTGCCGACGACGCCAAATGTGAGGGTATTACCTGCTGAGCTATAGGGGTAAAAAATCGATCGATTACCCAGCCCAGGGTAATCCTTATAACACTTAACGTCAATGAAAATATTGACACAAGGATGAAGGACCGAGCGGGTTTTTGGGTTTAACCCCATTCAGAACTGAAAAAAATGCCCACACATAATTCCAAGTAGTTGTCCCCAAATTCGTGGGACCAGTTCTTAAGGGGTTCAGGGGCCCGATCATTCAGAAATAATTTCAGCCAAAAAAAGGTATACCTCTTTTCGTACATAGCGCTACGACATCATCATCATCATCATCATCATCGTTAGGTTCAGTTGTTGTTTCCCTCTCTCTCCGCCCCGTGTCCCCACCAAAGAGCTCGCTTCGCCTAAAAACGCGAATCGTACTACTGCTGCTGTACGTACGTAAACGCGTGCCACATACGACAATGGGTTTAACTAACAGTTTTTGCCCAAACAATGGTTGTGACTATACCGATTAAGGGGTATGCCTTGTAAGGCATGCATTATCGTCGGAACACCATCGGGTTGCACTCTCATGTCCTTTCTCAAGGTCGTTTTTTACTTACTATTAGTACGTATAGAGCCCCAGAAAAAAGGAATAGACCGATGGATGGACCCCTCGACCAGCCGACGGCCGGACCAACAAACGGATCAACCAACCAACCGACCGACGGGCGGGCGGACGGACCAACCATCCGAACTATGGACCAACCAACAGACCGGTGGATGGACCAGCCAACCGACCGATCAACCGACAAAATAACCAACCCGAAACTGTACCCCTATCGCAGCACTGCGTATCAAAAACGACCCCCCAGCAACAGGCGTCCTCTCAATAGCGCTCAAACCCGCCCCGCTCTCTACCTTCCCCCCCAACCCCGGCACGCGCGCGCTCCGACGCCCCCACTCACCCACCCACCCACCCTCTTGGGGCTGTGCTCTTTGCCGCGAAATGTGCTCGTCTTCTTCCTCTTGACGCTTCTCTCGCGAATGGGAGAACAGCTCCTGACACAGAGGCACGGCAACGCGGGGTTCACGAGGGAGCTGATGGGCTGCAGAATGCCCGGCATCGGGGCCAAGTGTCCTCGTGGGCTGCGGTCTCACTTCATGGGCCTGCAGAACTTTGAGTACGACTGGGGGGGCGGGGGCGGGGGCGGGAAGTAGATATGGTTGATCCCTCTATAGGAGACTGCAGCCCCCGTGTTGGGGGGAACAAGTTCGCTGGGAACTGGTGTGGGATAGTTTTCGCAGCATCTGTGTATGTAAAAAAGGGGAACGCAAGCAGCCGTAGGCTTTAGTAGGTAGGCGGTAGCATAGTAGGCCGTAGTGAGCCGTAGTAGTTGTATGTCGTTTTCTTGGATTACGTAGAGTGGTCTCGCGGCTGCGGGGAGCATCAAGCGTAGCAGTGGGTGTATATGGCTTCACCAAGCTTGGAAAAAATGACATATGACCGCACACAAAAACTCCATATTTCAACTTCATTCCTGTCCCGGGGGACCATAGAAACCAGGACCATCACGTACACTAAAATCTAGATATTCCATTATTTTTAGTAAGCACATTTAATCCTGGTTTCTATTTCGGGGGGACCATAGTAAACACTAGTGAATAGAACCAAATATTGCTAGTAAAAATAGGAAATATATAGGTGTTTGTGTTTACCGTAGGTTCTATTTACTACATTAGCCCACCCCGTAATAGGTTTCACCGTAAGAAGGCTTTCCTATCTGGCCGGGGTTGGGGCTAGTGTTAGGGTTACGGTTAGGGTTAGGTTAGGTTTAGTGTTATGGTATCCCCGTTTCCCCCTTATTTTTTGAAGAGGCGGTATTTATTATAAGCGCCGAAAGACGAATAATGTTCCCCCTCCCGGCCAGAAGTCATCGGGTGGGAAGCAAGAGCGATATCACTTGCGTATATAAATCACCAAATTGTGAGTGATCGAGAGCATTCCAGAACCTGCACAGCGCTGCTTTGCTGTATATATTTTCCCTCTGGTGCTAGTGGTGGTGGTGGTGGTGCTGCTGCTGCGCCCCCCCCCCTCCGTCTGCCTGGTTGGTGAAAACCCAACGTGCTCCATCCCGGCATTGTAGGGATGCGAGGGTCTATGGTCATATGACTACGGCCGTGCACGACATGAGTACACCCCCCCCCTCACGGCGCTTCGCGCTTGGTGCAAGCAATGTCTGCCTGGTTGGTGAAAACCCAACGTGCTCCGTCCCGGCATTGTAGGATGCGAGGGTCATGGGTCATATTGACTACGGCCATGAGTACACCCCTCCCCGTTCCGAGCTCGCCGTAGCTGGGTCTGCCCACTGCAACCGTATCCGGCTCGTATACCTAGCTTAGGCTACGCGTCTTGACGTTACGAGGGTTTAGAGTCGAACATACCCCCAACCGTTTTTGTCGAAGACGGGCAAATGCGTCGACACGGCTCAGGCGTACGTACGTAGGGTTGCTGAGTAACGCGGGCGAACCGAAACGCCTTGTACAATAAAGGAGGTAGTACCTTTTTTTTTGGCCTTCTGAGGCAAATACTTAACATTTCCGACTGATCGGGGGTTTCTTAACTGAGGAACTACCACCCAATAAGACATGCCTTATTACAATAATTTCCGTTACAGGCCGAGAGGCCATGGGATTGATTGCTCCTCTCCTCGGGGGTTAACGCCTTAAGAACTGGTCCCACGAATTTGGGGAAAACTACTTGGAATTAGTGTGGGACCTTTTTTTCAAGTTCTGAATGGGTTAAAAGTGCATTTTTTCTTAATTTGCCGTTTTTTCGGGGGGGGATATTTATATACACGGGGTTAAGATTACATTTTTCTTAATTTGCCATTTTTTTGGGTGAGATATACCTGGTATATATATACTGGTATATAGAGCTCCTCAAGTTGAGGAGCCTCGGGAATTTTCAGGTTTGCACCAGTACCTTCACCAGCATGCGTCCCGACTTTTATGTCCCCTCCATTCCTTGTACGAGAAACAGCTATATGTCGAAACCTGATAGCCTTGTTCGTGTACGGGGTATGCATTAATTGTAGGAAGTTGGATCGACTTTGCGACCAGTTGGTTAGTTGGGTGGCGGAGCAAGCCAGCTACAGTAGTGGACACATTGGTGCTGTCAGAAGGGCGGATGAACTTGACGACTAATAGTTATTAGTTGGGTGGAGGGAACAAACCAACTATAACCATGTCTTCGGTGAAGAGCAGTTTTATACCGAAACCTGATAACCTTTTATTAATAGTGTATTCATGTGTTACGGGGGGGCATGGTGAACAGTAAATAGGACCTACGTACGGTACACACGAAAACTTTAATTCCCCCCCAATTTTAGTGATAATGTTTGGTCCTATTTGCTATGGTCCCCCGTATTAGTGCTGTGAAACAGGGTTTACTTTCACGGCTAGTTTGTTAGTTGGTTGGCGGAGCAAGTCAACTAACCAACTTACTGGTAAGTCTGTATCAACATTTTATCAATAAAAACACACAACAGTAGTCAGATGCAGCAAAGGCGCAACACTGCCGTTTTTCCGCACGCAACTATTACGGGAAAACCATAGTTAATAGGACCAAAAATTATTAGTAAAAATAGGTAAATATAGAGGTTTTTGTGGGGACCGTAGGTCCTATTTATTATGGCCCCTCGTAATATCTCGTAGATGTATTGCCTAACCAACTCATATCTAGCCGACGACTTACAGTCAGCCATTTCACAGCAGTCATACTATTCATGTGGTAGTGGTCCCTCTATAGTGCCGGTTGGGTAGTGCCGGCTGCCCGCTATAGTGCCCCTGTGAAATCGCTTGGCACCTGATGGGATTAACCAGTGTGGCAGTGTGCGGAGTAATTAGTGCCGGTTGCCGCTATAGTTAGTGCCTGTGAATCGCTTGGCACCTGATGGGATTAACCAGCGTGGCAGTGTGCGGAGTAGTTAGTGCCGGTTGCCGCTATAACAGTGCCGGTATTACTATAGTATTCTTTAGCGCTGCCGCCGATCATTCAATGTAAGTATTGGATTTGGATGAGGCCTCCTGCTCCGGCGGAGGGCCTCGCCCGGGATAAACTCCGCGCTGAGTGCGCTCTCAGCGCGGTGTCTCTCCCTGGAATTGAAAATGACCGTGCAGAAAAAGACTACTAATCAAGCTTGTAGGGTGGGTGGGAAGGTCTGTATTTTTCCTGCACCTATTACCCTGTTCCTCGCTGCTCGGCTCGCTCTCGACCGAATGATGGAGGGGCAGCACACCGAATCTCATACAACCGAACCAAAGCTGGAACCACCTCTTTTGTTCCAACGGTTGTTTCCCGCTGATTGGTCAACGATTTTACTATAGTATTCTTTAGCGCTGCCGCCGATCATTCAATGTAAGTATTGGATTTGGATGAGGCCTCCTGCCCCGGCCGATGGTCCCACCCGAACTTCATTGTATTTACTAGGTTAGCAGTAGCCAGCGGCCGGGTATTATTGTATTGTCTCACCCAAACTTACTTAAATGATCCGTACGTTAGACGTACTTTTTTCGCGCACGCGGAAAAGTCTGACTCAAAAGCCTGGGGTAGCGGCAACTCGTTCGCGCGCACGTGCTCGTGGTCCCGAGTCTTTTTAGACGCTCGGACCCCTGCGCTCGTCGTCGAACCGACGAGGTGCTTCGCTATGCTCTCTGTCTTCCACCCCCCGATCTTCGTGATCCCGTCAACTGTTGTGCCTGCCAACGACTTACTCGCCGAGTCTCCCACATAACATGTTATAATCTAAGGGAAAAGGCATATGAAAGTGTATCGCTCGGATACCCTCAAACTCATTAAATATGTGGCCGTGTGAGCCAAGCAGCAATATCACGCGGCGTCGCGGCCGGTCATGGCGCAGCAGTGCGGGCGGGGTCCAGTGCTTCCTCATGGGGCTGAATCTGGGGGATTTTCGCTCCCCATCTCAGTTTAATAACTAATCAATTGATTTAATATTATTATTAGCGGTTACCAAGCTCCGACTGCGCGTCGTCCCCTTCCTTACTTCTTCCGCCCGGCAATCTCAGATCTCAGCGTGGCCAACAGTGTCTGGCCCTTTTGCGCACACGTGTAACGCAGTGAACATACCCACCAGCTGCGCTTTGCTGCTGTGGCTGTTAGCCGCTGCTGCTGCGGCTAGAGCAAGACCATCAGATAGAGAAGTAAGCAACGACCTATATCATTTATAATACAGATACTTATTATATGTATATAAAAACGAGTACTATGTACCACACCGGGCACTTACATACTACTATGGGCAACGCAGAGCTAGCGCCAAGGGCGGATCCGTGGTCGTACCGCTAGTATATATTAAAACCCGGTATGCCACACCGTCATCGCACATATATAGGCGTAGAGAAAAAGGCAACGTCGAGCGTGCTGTGAACTCGAAGCGGGATCAGGTATGCCTATGCCAGATGTCATTATGCACGCACGCTTAGTCGCGTGTCTTATACCTCCGTTCAGGTACGAGCGGTGCACCCCAGAGCGCAACAGTATACTTGCATTCGCCCTCATATACATAACTGAGCATAGCTCGCGAGCTAACCCGCGGGCAGTGCGATCATCTACCTCCCTGGAAGGACGTGCGGCGGATCAATCTCAGCATGCTGCGCGCGCGTTATGTAGCCCTCACGTGGCGCTTCGTAGAGGTCCCTTCGCTCAGCAATTCGGGCTGCGTTATGTGGACGATCTGTAATCAATCGTCGAATCAATGTACATCTATATGCACGATGCAAATATATTTTGTGTTCGATACCTCTTCCTAACCATAACGGGTTAACGGAGGCATACATAAGAGCTCTCTGCTCTGTTGCTTGCTGGTGCAGGCTTCTGTTGCATATGCTTCTGATGTTGGTGCTTATATAATACCTCTGTGAGTGCTACTGATACCCGTGCAATTACTGCTGATGCTGAAGTAACTACGGCTGCGGCTGCGGTATGAATAGGTGCATAATACGGTTTTAACATAAATAGTACTTACGTATCTGGCAAATACTATAATAATAATAACAATACTAATAATAATCGTACTTACGTATCTCTGCCACCCACACAACGGAAATGTCCATCGAACTCTTGACCCAACATAAGAGAAACTGATAGTGCTGTTTTCCCGCTATTGCTGCTGCTCTGCAGCTGCTGGTGATATCGCTGCCCATGCTTCTACTGCTACTGCTTGTAGATGAATATCAGACCTGATAATGTGCGTGGAACGGCAGTACAACAGTTACGGTAACACCTGGTATCCCCATATCCAGGTTTATTACATGAACGTTCGTAGAATATGTATAGATAAACGAAGCCGTATGCTTGCGTCAATGACTCGAACAAAACGGCCGATTTAGCTGTTGTCTGCTTCTGTCTTTCACAAGCAAGACTCCGTACTACCCGCAACTACGCCTGCTGTCCCGCCGCTATGATTCTGCGGTCGCTGCTACAATGAAGTATAACGGTATATGCTTGATCTACGTGGCTTTGTTTCGCCTGCTCAAATATGCGTCCTCGCCCTTCGCTAGATACTGTTCACTCGCAGCTTTGTTCGGGAGGAGCATTTTGAACGTCACAAACAAGCGGGCCAACCCATTCACAAAATCACCATCGCATACGCTACACAAATAGCAGGGTAGGGGTCGCCTACACAGCCCAGCAGTATCCGGCTACGGCGCAACCGGTCATGGCGCAGCGACGCGGGCGGGGTTCAGCGCTTGCCGCTACATTGTTCTCGTTAGCCCTTAGCCCTGCAGTTACGGCGCTAACCGTACGGCCGGGATTTTGCGCTTCCCATCTCCTTATATATACATATACTTATCATAATCTCCGACTGCCCGTCGTCACACGTACGCGCGGCTGATATGCAGCCGTTAGCACTACGGCCCGCGGTACGTGCGTGCGCTGTGCGTACGCTGTCCTCGTTGTGTAATGTCCGCAAGCGTGTGCTTGTCCGTAAATCACAATAATAAAATCTAAAGTAAGAGACCTATGACAGTGTATCGCTTGGCTCCAATCAAGAGCATAAAACGTCCATAATCCAGGACAGGGCGACCGCTGGTGAATATTCCAAACGATACCCGCAGTGACGGGAAACGAACAGCATGCATACATCAATCCTTCGTCGTTTGACGTACCACTTCGGCATAATAAATGTCTACATCGCAGGGTGATCGGCAAGAGAGCCTGTAATAAAGCTCCGAATGTACGGGGCGCGGCGAGTGGCGAGTAAGTTTTATCAGCTCATAACCGGCGCTCATGCTAAGGTGGGCTCGCTGGCCGACGGCCGGCAAAGGCACGGTACGCCGCGACCGCTGCTGCCATACCTAAACGGGGGTGGTCGTGTTGCGCTGATTGTGCGTCCCATAGTCTCGCGAACACACTGAATACGCAGTAGAGCAGTCCTCGGAGATGAAATTGCGAGAGTTCAGAATATTTTACGGAGCGGCCGGTAACGAGTGTAGCGGCTCGTACGGTCAGATAGACTCGGTTGCCAATGACCGGCGAAGACACAGCCTATTATTCCTCGTACCATTTTCGAGCGCTACCATCACTAACATATTACACAAAACCAAAATGCAGTAAAAATAAATCAAGGTAACCCAAGCCACTCACACATAAATAACTCAGTGACCTGGAGCAAGCATAGCGAAGTCACGTATCAGTGTGCGGAGTAATTAGTGCCGGTTGCCGCTATAACAGTGCCGGTATTACTGGCTGGCGCACACCGGCCCTATAGAGGGACTATTCCTGTAGCATAATAGTCGAAATTAACATCGATCAAGGTGCCGCGCACGCTCCGGAAAGCAAAGGACGCGTGCTACTATAGAGTATAGAGGTAGCCCTTTATGGCTGTTTTTTTTTTTCCCTGAATAGTCGGACTCCTTACCTTAACTCAAAATCGCCGAACTTCTATTCTTGTGTTGCAATGTTTCCATTGTACAGTTAAGTTAAGCCATGATATTGTTCATCGGGTATATAGCACTTTTTATTTTCCTCCAAAATCAGTTTTTTTGGGTGAGGTATAGAGGTCCTGAAGTGATAAGTGACCACCCTTATAAGGCAAAAACATACATGGTGCACCTCTACCATAGCATGCGTCAAGGACCCTTTCAAACGAGCTCGAATACGGAGAACCCGACAAGTCTGAACTGAATCAACAACGAAGGCGTTGGGCCGAGGGTAGACATTGACGATATTTTTTCCGCTATCTTTTGCCAGTATCGGATGGATTGATGAGGTACGATCGAGCGGCGCCGCTGTCGTGGACGTTTTTTTGTTTTGTTTTGGTTCAACCAGAAGAAGGGAGTAGGAAATCTTAGCCTTACCCCTTTTATTACTGCACTCTAATTCCAAGATAAACCAAAATTTGACTCTAATTCCAAGATAAATCAAATTTAGACTCTAATTCCAAGTAGTTAGTCCCCGCCACGGGACTGCAGCCCTAAAAGGGGTTGAGCCCAACTGGGACTTCAAGGCACATGCCCTAAAGGGAAAAAAAATGTCGAAAAACAAGTGACGATCGCTACTGCAGCGATGGCCATACGAAGCAACCATGGTTGTTGAGGTGGGGGGGTGTATCATACATGATGGAGTATATACCCGCCCAACTCTACCGCAAATGGTGTTTGTTTTGCACAACACGCGTGCTTGCATTACACTACTTGTACGCTTGTACCGCGTGCCCACACCAATAGAGGACGGTTGATAAGAGCGTTGATAGTTCCGTTGATACGATCGTTGATAAGACGGTTGATAAGACACACTTTACTTGCCATTATTTCTGACACGTATTTCCTACGTACCTCCTTTTTTTCCGATCTATCCCACGAGGGTTAGTGGTCGAGCTATGAGTCAGCAGGGTTCCACGACTGATTCACAGCTTGGTAGATGCCGGTAACCAAGTAACGGACGATAGTTGGCAAGTCGGCTGGCGAAGCCAGCTGGTGGCCAGCCGACTTGCGCCGACTTAAGTCAGGGGATGAAGCGAGCCAATCAACCCTCCCCGGAAAAGGGGGTCGCGATAAAAAAAGAAATTATACGTATCGCATTCGGCAATCCTTCCTACAAGTATTGGAACCCAATAAGTCGGACAGTTGGCACCTCCTGGAAACGACTAACTACTATTAATAGTCTGACTAACAACTAGTTGACAACTTTAGCCGTGCCGATTCCCCAGCTCTAGTTAATGGGGGTTCAACTTGGAGAAGAGAACAGAGAAGCGGCAGGGGGAGCACCCCAATAGTGCATGCAGTCGCCAGCAGTGCCCGGTCAGGGCCGTGCACCCACACTTCTCAGCACCGCTGTCACCACCACCATCGCGAAAACGGCGGCGCCTCTTGGGGCGAGAATTTGACCACCAGCGTGGACCATGTCTCCTCCTCGTTGAAGGCAGAGCGTGGCCCCGCTACGAGGGTAGGTGCT
The DNA here is from genome assembly GCA_008828725.1 of Saccharina japonica. Lineage (NCBI taxonomy): Eukaryota > Phaeophyceae > Laminariales > Laminariaceae > Saccharina > Saccharina japonica. The sequence continues at coordinate 296,749 of MEHQ01001731.1, forward strand.
ACGGCCTCAACCCCTCGCGCGTGGCCAAACGCTGACCTGACCCCGCACGATGGTGCTTACCCACTTCCGAAGCTTCTAAGGTGGCATTTCTCTTCCTCGGCCTTGTGTCCCCTGGCCTCGTAATTTGAGCACACCATGAGTTGCAGGAGAAAAATAGGAGTATGATTTGTCGCCGCTTTCAGCCAAGGCGACCGTTTCACACCTCGGACAGCTCATCGATTCCCACTCCATGATCTATAAGCAGTAGACCTTCCAAGGCAGAAAACATCTATTCCCGATCGTGTATGATCTACAGTGGCTCATGCTGGCGGATGCGAGCCGTATGATCTGCATGATTTAACACTTGTTTCCTGCGTTGGATGTATACTATATGCATACAGATCCTGCACAATCTCTCACAACGGCAGGTGAGGAACTAGATGATCTATCTGTAGATAGATAGATCATGATATTTCCGAGATTGTTCGTTTGGATCGTGTCAGCAACGACGGTTACAAAAGTTGTAGAGGTTTGCGTATATATTCGCAGGCGTTATTGTGGAATTCTTGCCTCGTGCGGGAGGAGAGTTCGAGCCCTCCGCTCTCTCTCCGCTCTCTCTCCGCTCTCTCTCTCTCGCTCTGTCCTCTAATGCAACGACCTTAAAACATCTCATCAGACTGCTGGGCAGTCAGGGCATCCAGATTTGCAATCTAGGAACAGAGATATGGACCTTTTGTCGCCATTTCGTGTGGCCATTCGGCGAGTGCAGCGCGATGAAGCAGAGCACACAAATGTAACAACATACAATGACGCGTGCTACGATAGAGGTGCACCATGTTTTTTACGAGGGTAGTTGCTTGATTGGCTCTATACCTGCAGTAGCCTGCACACTGATTTTGGAGGAAAATAAAAGCGCGACCCGATGGACAACCCCATGACCCGATTATAAAATGAAAACTCTTGCAACGCAAGAATGAAATTCCGGCGATTTGGGGTTAAGGGCCCGTTTTAACGAAGAAAAAGAAAAATCAATTTGGAAAAAAAAAATATCGAATCCGCTTTTCATTGGTCAGAACCCGCACCACCACCCAAGATTACACCCCAAGATCCTAATCTTTGGTGCTGGTGCGTGTGTTGACCAATGAAAAGTCGATTTGATTTTGATTTTTTCCAAATTGAATTTATTTTGTACTCGTTAATACGGGCCCTTAAGAAGCCCCGTCCTTCAGAAAGCGTTTCAGCCAAAAAGTGATACCTCTATCGTAGCACACGTCACCATACGCAGGCCGGAATATGTGGTTTTCCATTTGCATTCTGTTTTTTTAAGTATCAGCAGGGCCGGCAGGGCACACACCATAACCCCTCGTACAGACCATGATCTACACCTTTCAGTTCCTCACCCGGCGATGTGAGAGGTTGTGCAGGGTCTGCATCGTGCATAAGATAACCTAGGAAACATGTGCTAGATGGTGCAGAGTATACAGGTCTCACCCAGCAACATGAGCTTGGTAGGCATGCCGTCCGAGGTACCGGCAATCGTTGGTGTTTACGGCACGTTTATGTCGGGTTTCCTGTCTCGGCAAGTTTGGGTCGTTCTGGTGTACGCGTTCGATAGCCAGCTAGCCAGGCAACCGACACCGTGAGCAGAACAAACCCTCGGGAGAGCCAGGGCATCGAAGCGCTCCCTAGGCTTAGTCAACGTGAGACTGTTCGCGACATACCTTTACCGATGTATGCTCGCAGCGGAGGCCGTGTCAATGCACCTCGAAGACGACGATATACGATCAGTATATATAACGTGATGACACAAAACGGGCACTATTTCGGGTGTAAAATAGGCGGATGTCGCAACGCCACCGCCACCGCCACCCTCGTGAGGGGCAAACGACAAAGGCACCTTTCCCGTGGTGATGATGGAGAGGCTCTCCGGTCCATGTTAGCCACACTGCATGAGGCGTGGCGGCGGCAGTATATTGCGTCATTGAATAATGGGGGCGATATACTATACCAGGTATACTACTGTAGTACCACTATGAATAGTGTACAAAAGGGAGCACCCACCGCTACTGTTACACCACGACTGTTGTGAAGAACTGGGGCACCATAAGAACGGCAGACAGGCTGCGCTTGACGAGCAAAAACACAAACAAGACATTCAGACACACACGCGGAATGGAAAGAAACTTCCGAATGGGCCGGCCGTCCGGTTTCCTGGCTGACCTGTGCTGTCTCCGGCCCAAGCCGCCTTCGTAGTGCTTCGTGTTTCGTGGTCTATCCGGGCGTTTGTATTGACAGGTAACGCCACCTGATTGATGGCCCCGTCATATATTTATATGTGGTTGGGACGACTGCCCGTATTTCAGTTTCCAGAAAAGGGATCGGCCGAGCCATTTATAGGTGAAATTGAAGCTATTTATAGGTGAAGGCCAACTTGAGTAGCCGGCTATAGGTGTGCCTCGAAATTTTTGAGCCACTGGTGGTACGATTCACAATTGATTGGTTGGCCAACCACAGCAGAGGAGCACAGGAAGCCTCTTCCCACTTCCCAGAGTACAATACGCCGTGTATACCTGTAAATGGCTCGAAATGCCTAGGTATACCTATTTTTGACTTTTTTTGCTCTAATATGAATATACGATGCTGCCCTCCCCCCAAAAATAGAAAACGACGGCCGCATAGAACAGGGTCTGCAGCACAGAACAAAGCGTACCATTTATGTTTTAGATCTCCTCACGGATCTTATGTTTCGCGCACAAAAAGTAACGTCGATGGGTATAATTTTGGTATAGTCGTTGCAACAACGGCAGGAGGAATGAAAACATAAAAACGGACGACGTGTTTGGAGGGTATAATACTATTTACCTTTTGCCGTGTGCGCCATATGTATGTCTGACTTGGTTCATTCGCGGACACACGGAGGATAGGAGGAGAATCAGCATAAACGATACCTACCATGGCAAGCTACCAAATAAATGTCATCTGTTTTACACGGAAACTTGTCCGAAACATCATGAAATTCTGTGATTCATTTTGTTTTTACTGTTTTTTTTCAATTGCGATTGTCAAATCTGGGCGGAGAACAACAACAACAACAGCAGTATCACACCTGTTATTGTGTGGTTAAGTTATTATTAGAAGCGAAAAAAAAAATCGTTCGCCCTATACAACAACCAGATAAAAAACTTCTCTCCCTCGCGGGCTGATATCATACTTGTTACATATTATTATGTTGCGGGGAGCATAGTAAAAAAGAGGATTATCATATTATACCTGGTACGTACGTATCATACATTCCTTATACTCGCTCGTACATACATATATATACATCAAAGTATACTGCAGCACCTTGCGCAATCCCGCATTCGCGCTCCCAGTTAGTTGTACTCATGCGGATTTCGTGTTGTTGTGATAAAAAGTTACGATGATATCGCAAGAATAATAATAAAAATAAAACAATATCACATCATCGTATAATATCACACATACGAATATGTGCGATGGTACTCTACGAACGAGACGAAAAAATGAAAGAAAATAACGTAATTTCCTACCGTTTCAACTATTGCTTGTTGAAAGGGTCCCAATTGCCGTCTCCCCGTGTCATAAAAGCGTCAGAAAGTATGGCCGAAAAGGCCGTAAAAAGGAACCACGGTTGAATTTCTGGTTGGTTTAATTATTTATTTATTTTTTTGAACCACAGAAAATTAAACCCAACCCGAACCGTTTTAGACTACCCACCATGGGCTAAAATGTAAGGATCTTTCACACATTAACATGAAGATAAATTGTTTCTTATATTTACGGACAAATTGGTATATAATAGGCGCAAAAGTTTTTTTCGCGGGTGGTGCGCTGCTGCTTCCATGCATGTGTGGGAGCACGTTGCACCGCGTCGTCGTGCTATACACACCAACCTCTTGCCTCTGCCTCTACTTGTTGTGCTACTGCTGCTGCTGCGTCGGTGTTGTTGTTGTTGTTGTGGTGTCTCGGGAGAAAGCCCCCATCACGGACTGTGGGCACAAGCACACACACACGGCGCGAGCACACACGGTTTGCTTTCTCTTCTTGGGGAGAGGGGTGCGAGATCGGGTGCGCGCATGTCCCTGAGCCGGCGATACGGAAGGAACTGCTGCTGCTGCTGTTGCTGCTGTTTTGAAAATCCAGTGTTTTAGCATCACATTCAGCTTTAGTGAAGAGGGTGTTGCCCTATCGCGTCGCGAGAGAGAGCGCCACAACGAGAGCACAGCTTCTCGAGCCGCGTCGGTGGGGCCGCCGGGAGAGAGAGAGCTCGGAGGAAAAAGCTATATACTATGGAGCAGGAGTTTTCGGTGGGCGGCGCTGACCCCGAGTACGGTGAGGAGAGGGTGGCTCTTATTGTTGCAGCAGCGCGTATCGATCGGTGTCTCACCAAAAAAAGCTTTGCATTTCGAGATCTTTGCTTTGCCCAACATCACCTACTCTCTGTGGCCACGGCTAGCTGCTGCTTTGATACGTGCAGTGCGCTCTCTGCGTACATACCGCTCCTCCTGGTATTGTTATATACCACTACTCTGTCCCTAAATATAAGAAACGTTTGTATTAAATGTTAATGCACAAAATGTGCTTATATTTCCGGACATAGTGGTACCAAGTAAACCAGGTACTGGTGGTATGAGGTATTATACCAATTTGTCCGGAAATATAAAGATCGGTTTGATATTAATATCAATAATAAAACGTTTCTAATATTTTCGGACATATTGGTATACAGACTACCAGGTTTTTTAGGCCGTTCTTTTTCTGTCTCTCGGTGTATTTCGCATTTTTTTTCGCTGTTTTGGGCTGTAAAAAGTCCCGAACTGAGCTTTATACGCATCATGCATGAATGCATCGGAAAACTTATTATTATACATAGGTGGAGAGATCGGAGAAAATTATGGACCTGGTCATTATGGTGGGGGGGGGGGCGGTGGCGATGAGGCTCGTCTGCCTGATGCGTTGCCTCGAAGGTCGAGCTTCAGCGAGCTGTTCATGACCCAGCTGCCTCCCGAGCCGGCAGCCATCGATACAGGTACGGGTGTGTGCGCGAGAATGATTACATTATTTATCGTAAAAACGTATATTATTATACACAGGTCGTAGTTATACCAGGTATCTCTATGGATAGGTTAGGTAGAGAAATCGCAGAAGATCCTTTAGTGCCTTACTACGAGTATGATCTCCATCATTATACTGGGAACGGCCGCGGGGNAGTTTCCAGAAAAGGGATCGGCCGAGCCATTTATAGGTGAAATTGAAGCTATTTATAGGTGAAGGCCAACTTGAGTAGCCGGCTATAGGTGTGCCTCGAAATTTTTGAGCCACTGGTGGTACGATTCACAATTGATTGGTTGGCCAACCACAGCAGAGGAGCMCAGGAAGCCTCTTCCCACTTCCCAGAGTACAATACGCCGTGTATACCTGTAAATGGCTCGAAATGCCTAGRTATACCTATTTTTGACTTTTTTTGCTCTAATATGAATATACGATGCTGCCCTCCCCCCAAAAATAGAAAACGACGGCCGCATAGAACAGGGTCTGCAGCACAGAACAAAGCGTACCATTTATGTTTTAGATCTCCTCACGGATCTTATGTTTCGCGCACAAAAAGTAACGTCGATGGGTATAATTTTGGTATAGTCGTTGCAACAACGGCAGGAGGAATGAAAACATAAAAACGGACGACGTGTTTGGAGGGTATAATACTATTTACCTTTTGCCGTGTGCGCCATATGTATGTCTGACTTGGTTCATTCGCGGACACACGGAGGATAGGAGGAGAATCAGCATAAACGATACCTACCATGGCAAGCTACCAAATAAATGTCATCTGTTTTACACGGAAACTTGTCCGAAACATCATGAAATTCTGTGATTCATTTTGTTTTTACTGTTTTTTTTCAATTGCGATTGTCAAATCTGGGCGGAGAACAACAACAACAACAGCAGTATCACACCTGTTATTGTGTGGTTAAGTTATTATTAGAAGCGAAAAAAAAAATCGTTCGCCCTATACAACAACCAGATAAAAAACTTCTCTCCCTCGCGGGCTGATATCATACTTGTTACATATTATTATGTTGCGGGGAGCATAGTAAAAAAGAGGATTATCATATTATACCTGGTACGTACGTATCATACATTCCTTATACTCGCTCGTACATACATATATATACATCAAAGTATACTGCAGCACCTTGCGCAATCCCGCATTCGCGCTCCCAGTTAGTTGTACTCATGCGGATTTCGTGTTGTTGTGATAAAAAGTTACGATGATATCGCAAGAATAATAATAAAAATAAAACAATATCACATCATCGTATAATATCACACATACGAATATGTGCGATGGTACTCTACGAACGAGACGAAAAAATGAAAGAAAATAACGTAATTTCCTACCGTTTCAACTATTGCTTGTTGAAAGGGTCCCAATTGCCGTCTCCCCGTGTCATAAAAGCGTCAGAAAGTATGGCCGAAAAGGCCGTAAAAAGGAACCACGGTTGAATTTCTGGTTGGTTTAATTATTTATTTWTTTTTTTGAACCACAGAAAATTAAACCCAACCCGAACCGTTTTAGACTACCCACCATGGGCTAAAATGTAAGGATCTTTCACACATTAACATGAAGATAAATTGTTTCTTATATTTACGGACAAATTGGTATATAATAKGCGCAAAAGTTTTTTTCGCGGGTGGTGCGCTGCTGCTTCCATGCATGTGTGGGAGCACGTTGCACCGCGTCGTCGTGCTATACACACCAACCTCTTGCCTCTGCCTCTACTTGTTGTGCTACTGCTGCTGCTGCGTCGGTGTTGTTGTTGTTGTTGTGGTGTCTCGGGAGAAAGCCCCCATCACGGACTGTGGGCACAAGCACACACACACGGCGCGAGCACACACGGTTTGCTTTCTCTTCTTGGGGAGAGGGGTGCGAGATCGGGTGCGCGCATGTCCCTGAGCCGGCGATACGGAAGGAACTGCTGCTGCTGCTGTTGCTGCTGTTTTGAAAATCCAGTGTTTTAGCATCACATTCAGCTTTAGTGAAGAGGGTGTTGCCCTATCGCGTCGCGAGAGAGAGCGCCACAACGAGAGCACAGCTTCTCGAGCCGCGTCGGTGGGGCCGCCGGGAGAGAGAGAGCTCGGAGGAAAAAGCTATATACTATGGAGCAGGAGTTTTCGGTGGGCGGCGCTGACCCCGAGTACGGTGAGGAGAGGGTGGCTCTTATTGTTGCAGCAGCGCGTATCGATCGGTGTCTCACCAAAAAAAGCTTTGCATTTCGAGATCTTTGCTTTGCCCAACATCACCTACTCTCTGTGGCCACGGCTAGCTGCTGCTTTGATACGTGCAGTGCGCTCTCTGCGTACATACCGCTCCTCCTGGTATTGTTATATACCACTACTCTGTCCCTAAATATAAGAAACGTTTGTATTAAATGTTAATGCACAAAATGTGCTTATATTTCCGGACATAGTGGTACCAAGTAAACCAGGTACTGGTGGTATGAGGTAWTATACCAATTTGTCCGGAAATATAAAGATCGGTTTGATATTAATATCAATAATAAAACGTTTCTAATATTTTCGGACATATTGGTATACAGACTACCAGGTTTTTTAGGCCGTTCTTTTTCTGTCTCTCGGTGTATTTCGCATTTTTTTTCGCTGTTTTGGGCTGTAAAAAGTCCCGAACTGAGCTTTATACGCATCATGCATGAATGCATCGGAAAACTTATTATTATACATAGGTGGAGAGATCGGAGAAAATTATGGACCTGGTCATTATGGTGGGGGGGGGGGCGGTGGCGATGAGGCTCGTCTGCCTGATGCGTTGCCTCGAAGGTCGACTCAAGAGTGTATGACCCAGCCTCCGGCCGGCAACAGATAAGGGGTGTGCGAGAATGATACTCTTTATTAAAACTAATTATAACAGGTCGTAGTAATCAGTATCTATGGAGGTTGGTGAGACGAGAGATCTAGGCTTAACGATATGACTCCATCAATAGCTGGGACGGGAGGTGGGCGGGGGGGGGGGGGGAGGCACTCCTGGCGTTCTCCCTGCAGCGTTGCCTCGAAGGTCGGGCTTCAGCGATGAGCTATTACACTGTCTGCTGTTCTTGACTCGGCTGCCCGCGGAGCCGGCATCAGCCATCGATAAGGTGGTGCGGGGTGGTGTGCGGATGGTCCTTCCCTGCTTAGCTGTTGTGCTCATCGTTGCTTGTTCCATGTTCCGTCTCCTGTTGTTTTCTGTTTTCAGCGAGCGAAGACGAAATTGATTAATTTAATTATTGTTCGTTTTCGACGAGCAGAGCAGGTGCGCCGTTTGGTTGTTTGTTTGTTCGTTCGTTTGTTCGTTCGTTCGTTCGTTCGTTCATTCGTTTTTCTTTCGATTTTTTTTTCAGACCTCCGCGTTTGTTTGCCTGGTGTGTGTGCGCTGTCTTTTCTGCGGCCTGCCGGTACGTATGCATACATACTACGCTGTACTGTTTGGTGTACGCTCTGTGCCGGTATACGCGGTATGCGTATCATACTCCATCCATCATCTACGAAGGTGTATAGCACCAGGTATTAATATTGATAGTATATCTTTATGCAGCACACAGCTTGCAACGATGAGCTTCGACGAAATCCTCGACAGCTTGATGCTTTTCTTTTTCAAGATAATAAGATTCTGATTTCGTATACATAAGACAACTCTGTAGTACAGGACACCTACTACGTAATAAGAAACAGGAAATCTGGTCCAGGTTGAATTTCTTTTTTGAGAGAGGGTGCTTATTTCGAGATATCGCCTCTCGAATTTATTATTTTACACGAAATTTCGGTCTGGCTTTCTTATTTGCCTGTTTCTTGTTTTTAATATATAGGTGTCCTGTACTGTATGGGGCTGCGAGTTGGCTGAAATTAATGACTTAACCCTTATAGGACTAGAGTCCCGTTTTGGGGACAAATTACTTATAATTAGAGTGGTTTGTCCCCAAAAAGGGACTGCAGTCCTAAAAGGGTTAAAAAAAAACAAGTGGGTGGCGAACTATTAGTACTAATAACTGACTCCCCAGGGTATATACGAATATACAGCAGTATAGACCCTGGCCATTCAGGTCTGCCTGAAGAATGCGTGAACCTGCCTGAACTAATGTACCGGGTTTGTAACTTTTCGGAAACAGGCCTGTCTGAACCACGGCACAGACACTATATACTGCTGTGGGTGTGCTGGATATCGACGGGTGGAAAGAACGCTTCACTGCGAAGAAAAACTCGCACACGACCAACTACTACTACGTAGCTGTGGTCGTGCCTGTCTTGCCTGTATCTTTCGCCAGGCACGCGGCAGGCACGCGGCAGGCACGCCCCCCAGGCACGCGCAGGCACGCCGAAATGCCCTTTTACCAGACAACTCAAAAAGAACGCCGTTAGTCCGGAACTACTGTCTAGGAGATGCAAAATGTAGGGTCTGTGCATGCCTGAAAAAACGCCTGAAGTATATGAACTACAATATCATAGCGATACATTTTTTTCTGAAACAGGCTTGCCTGAACCACTGTTTTCGTTTTCGTGCCTAAGGTATCTTGTTCAGGCAAACAAGGTTTAACGCCTTTTCCAGGCGTTTTTCAGGCGGTCTCCTACCCCTTAACACGAAAAAACTTGAAGTTAGTACAGGACGAAGTTTCAGGCACGCCTCTCAGACGTTGTTTTAGGCAAAGAAATGTCTTGGAAAAATTATAGGCACATCAATAAGGGGGCATCCAGGCATTCAGGCATATTTGCCTGGGTACGTGCCTATCTATTTGTTTTCGCCTGTGCGGCGCGTCTATCTTCACGTATGCCTGAAAGCGCCTGCGGCGTGCACGAAAGGGCTGAAGCTACAGCACGTCGAGCCGTAAAGGCGGCCGTCAGGTGCAAATACACAGGACACAGGACCTCGCAACTTGCCGCACGCAAAAAAACTGTAATACAGTAGTAATCCCTGTATAGTGCCGGTTGGGTAGTGCCGGATGTCCGCTTGAGGGCCTGTGAGATCGTTTTTGGCACATATGGGATTAACCACTGTGTGACAGTGTGCGGAGGATATAGAGCCGGTTGCCGTTATAGTGCCGGTATCGTTGGCTGGCGCATGCCGGCACTATATAGGGACCGTTACTGTACATAAAGAGCGGCTGCCGTGTTACGACCCCCCCCCCCCCCCCCCCCCATTTTTCTCCCCCCCCCCCCCTACATTTTGACTTGCCCAATATCTCACGGCACTTTGCGCTTGGTGCAAGCAATGGATGTCTGCCTAGTTGGTGAAACCCCAACGTGCTCTGCCCTGGCATTGTAGGGATGCGAGGGGCTATGGTCATACGACTACGGCCATGCATGAAAATGAAGAACACCCCCTACATTTTGACTCGCCCAATACCTCACGGCACTTCGCGCTTGGTGCAAGCAATGCCTGCCTAGTTGGTGAAACCCCAACGTGCTCCGTCCCGGCATTGTAGGGATGCGAGGGTCTATGGTCATATGACTACGGCGGTGCACGGCATGAGTACCCCCCCTCCCCCCCTCCCCCTACATTTTGGGGGTGCTAGCTACCGAAGGATCTCCCTCGAGATATACCTACAATAATGGTCCCTCTATAGTGCCGGCTGTCCGCTATATAGTGCCTGTGAAATGTGAAATCGCTTTTGGCACGTATGGGAGTAACCAGTGTGGTAGTGTGTGGAGTAATTAGTGCCGGTTGCCGCTGTAGCGCCGGTATTATTGGCTGGCGCAAACCGGACGCGTGCTACGTACGATAGAGGTATGAAACCACGTTTTGGCTGGAATGGTTTCTGAAATGATCGGGCTCCTTAACAAAAACCGTCGGAAAAATTTCATTATTTTGTTGCAACAATTTTTATTCTATACTTAGGCAACATTATTGTGTTGTTTCATCAAGTAGGTTTTTTTTTTCCCTCCAAAATCAGTTTCTGGGCGAGAGGTGCCGAGCTCTTCAATGGACAATCCCTTCCGAAAAGAAAACATGGTGCACCTCTATACCGTGGCAGCATGCGTCTCCGGCGCTATAGAGGGGCCAGCAGTGTTCCTTGTAATCTAGTCAGCCAACTCATTGCCCTACTGGTATGGCATGATGGGAGCAATTGCCTCAGTCTGCATGATATACATTTACCACTACCCCTAATGTCAATAAACAACGACAGACAGTAGTAGTTATTTTATACATCAAATGTTTCCGTGGTTTTTTCTTGTTTTGGATTGTTTTCGAGGGATCGAGGTTGAAGCTCCTGGTATCTACACATGGTCGGATGGAGGGCAAGGATCACAAATATAATTAAACCGAAAGAGGTCGTACGTACACTACGCATACAAGGGTGCGCGAAATTAATTCATTATGACTTGCTGTTCTTACTATTGCGGAGGACCCTAGTAAACAGAACCAACTTTTGTTAGTAAATATAGGGAAATATATAGGTTTTTGTGTTTACCGTAGGTCCTATTTACTATAGGTCACCCAAAATAGGGTGAAGTAAATAGTTTCCACCTGCGAGGCACACAATACATTAAAAGATGGTCGCTTGCCTAAGTCAGTGCAAGTGTAGTGTGTTATGGTATCCCCCCCCCCCCCTGTTGCGGCGTTATGATTTTGTAGCAAGTGTCCCCTAATCATACCAGGCAGACGCTGCCTTACTACTATCACAGGTGCTGGTTGGTGCGAACCTTCCTCTCGCGCGAATTCATGAGTATTGAGAGGAGAGCCAGTTTTTTTTTCTTCCCGAAATGCCTGAACACAGGATATTATCTACCACTATGTCCCGAAATATAAAAACCGTTTTGATTTAACATTAGTGTGTAAATTTATATTATATTTCGGGACATTGTGTCAGCTGCTACCGTACACGCGCTGACAGAGACTCGTCAAACGACACGTATCTTATCTGTTTTTTTTTCAATGTGTCCCGCGAGAAAACGAGTCTCAATTTCTTACGATCGATTTCTTTGTGAGCGGGGGGCCCTCTGTACCGTATGGTGCGTGGTGTTTCCTATCATTATGCTATATATATACGACCTTCCATGCCTCGGGCAGATAGATCATGATCTATCTATCTACGGTAGATCATCTAGTTCTTCACTTCACCTGCAGTTGTGAGAGCTTGTGCAGGATCTGCATACTACAGATCAAAATCCAGCAAACTTGTGCTGATATCGTGCAGAGTCTACGGCTCCCACCCTAAAGCAACATGATATATATATATATAGATCATACAGATCGGGAATATATCTGCCCTGGAAGATCAAAATAATGATGTGAAAATCGATCATCTATCTGATCTATCTGTAGATGATCTGATATGTAGGTGATCTGATCTGTAGATGATCTGTCAGAGGTTGTGCAAACCTTCAAACTCGAACTTCGATTCCTCCGTCTCTGCGGGGCGCACAAGCGAGCGAGCGAGCGAGGCAAAGCGCGGCGATCTCGTTGTTGCTCCCTGCCTCTCTTGCCACTATTAAAATTATACTCATCACCTCGTATGCTGATGAAGCTACTATACATTTCACGCATTTTTTTGCCGCTTCTTAGTGCCTCTTTATGTACAAAAATATTATATCATAGATATCGAAGTATCACACTATGCTAGCAAAGATGAGTTTCGACGAAATCTTCGATCTCACAGCTGTTGTTTTTTATTTATTTATTTTTAATAGATATATACGTGTGTGCTAGTCACATTAAACCGTTTTTCCTACACTAGTGAAGGGTGAAACCGCCGTCAACTGGAAACCTTGAACTTCGTGGAAGGATGGGGGCGGGGAGGGGGGCGGGGTCGCCCGAGGCGGGGGGGGGGGGCGGAGGGGGGGGCAGGGGGGGGGGGGGGGGGGGGGCGCGGGGGTGGGGGGGGGGGGGGGGGGGGGCGCGGGGGTGGGGGGGGGGGGGGGGGGGGGCGCGGGGGTGGGGGGGGGGGGGGGGGGGGGCGCGGGGGTGGGGGGGGGGGGGGGGGGGGGCGCGGGGGTGGGGGGGGGGGGGGGGGGGGGCGCGGGGGTGGGGGGGGGGGGGGGGGGGGGCGCGGGGGTGGGGGGGGGGGGGGGGGGGGGCGCGGGGGTGGGGGGGGGGGGGGGGGGGGGCGCGGGGGTGGGGGGGGGGGGGGGGGGGGGCGCGGGGGTGGGGGGGGGGGGGGGGGGGGGCGCGGGGGTGGGGGGGGGGGGGGGGGGGGGCGCGGGGGTGGGGGGGGGGGGGGGGGGGGGCGCGGGGGTGGGGGGGGGGGGGGGGGGGGGCGCGGGGGTGGGGGGGGGGGGGGGGGGGGGTTCTCATGTCGTGCATGGCCGTAGTCGTATTACCATAGACCCTTCGCATCCCTACAATGTCAGAACGGAGCACGGGTTTTCACCAACCAGGCAGACATTGCTTGCATCAAGCGTGAAGCGCCGTGAGGTGATGGGCGAAGGGGGAAGGGGGGGCGAGAGGGGGGGAGGGGGGGAGTGTACTCATGTCGTGCACGGCCGTAGTCGTATGACCATAGACCCTTCGCACCCCTACAATGCCGGGACGGAGCACGTTGGGTTTTCACCAACCAGGCAGACATTGCTTGCACCAAGCGCGAAGCGCCGTGAGGTATCGCCCGAGTCGCATGGAGGGTGAGCTGCATCCTGCCACGTAAGAACCGCCTGAGAGGCGGACTTGCATGTGGACGACATCCTCCACAATAATTGATGGGGGGGCACATCAGTACGTCACACGTTGATCCTGACGCAGCGGTTGCTCCGGGATAGACGCTCCGCGTCGTTCCGCACTATGAATTCATTATTAACATTAAATCATATACGAAGTATATTAATAGTTGGGACGTAAACAATATTGGAACTTCATCTTCCACCGCGCATGCGTGTTTTTTCATGGTTCTCGTTTCATGTTTTTCAGCGGACGTCTGCACTTCGTACTCTGTACTGCTTATTCCGGTGGACCATGGTAAATAGGACCAACGGTACACACTAAATCTACATATTTACCTATTTTTACTAGCAACATTTGATCCTATTTACCATAGTAAATAGGACCTACGGTGCACACAAAAACCAACATATTTACCTTTTTTACTAGCAACATGTGATCCTAATTACTATGGTCCCCCGTCATTGACTTCTATTAATAGAGTCATCAAGCAAGATTGGGCGATCATGGGCAATGCAGTTTGACTCCTGCTACCGTACTATTAATAGGATAATGTGGTATGATATGATATTTTAATAATATATTCGTACATGTATAGATTGTGGCATTCTGACAGATTAATTATCATTCGTGTACCGAAATATAAGCACACTTTCTGCATTGGTATCCAATAAAAGGTGCTTATAATTCGGGACAGAGTGGGTACTAATTAGCCCCTTTCGGACTCAGGTACAACGACCAAAAAAACGAGAACCTTGATAGCATCAACCGTCTCTTTATACATTTATACTATTAGTAGAGCCGTACGGCTGCCGTAGTGGCACACGCACGAGTAAGCTGGTATGGATGATGGCCTATTGGCTTCGACGGACGGGTTTTCTATTGTGAGCGCTCAGCAGCCACAGCTGCAAGCCTCGGTATGACTATTAAAAAAAAGTTTGTATCGTAGTCATACCCCATACCCCATAGGCTGTACGTAGCAATCTACACTCAGTAGAAGTAGTAGTAGTAGCAGTAGTAGTAGTAGTAGTAGTAGTAGCAGTAGTAGCAGTAGTAGCAGTAGTAGCAGTAGTGGTAGTAGTAGCAGTAGTAGCAGTAGTAGCAGTAGTAGCAGTAGTAGTAGTAGTAGTAGTAGTAGTAGTAGTAGTAGTAGTAGTAGTAGCAGCAGTAGTAGTAGTAGTAGTAGTAGTAGTAGTAGTAGTAGTAGTAGTAGTAGCAGCAGTAGTAGTAGTAGTAGTAGTAGTAGTAGTAGTAGTAGTAGTAGTAGCAGCAGCAGTAGTATGTACCACAAAGTAGTGCAATGGCGACAACTTCAATTTGAGGTCATAGCGATGCTCTGGCAAGCTGTGGTGTATACAGAGCATGCACCGGAAGTCCAAGCACGGCTTCCGCTGGAGCCGGGTCGGCGAGAGAGTGTGAAGTATGAAAACAGCAAACTACTGCCTGGTATTACGGGGGACCATGGTAAGGGTCGTTCTTATCGAGCAACTTTTTCCAAAATTTCCAAATATTTTTTTCGCGCAATTTTTAGCACTTCCAAATTTTCCAAAAATAATTTCCAAAAATTGGAATGCGAAGCCTTCCAAAAAAAATTGCCCTCTGTTAAAATTCCAAATTTCCAAATAAATCCTGTTTTTTTTTGGAAAAACAAATGGAAATTTTGGAAAAAAGTTGCTCGATAAGAACGACCCTAAATAGAACCAATTATTGGTAGTAAAAATAGGGAAAATTATAGATTTTTGTCTATATCGTAGGTCCAAATGGTCCCCCGTATAATAACTATAATGTACATAAACCAAGTATACATAATTCTAAGTGGTTCGTCCCCCAAATCATGGGTGTTGGAAACCCCTTTTACTATTTCGGGAGACACATAGTAATCAGGACCTATCACGTACACAAACGTCTATGTATTTCAGTATTTTTACTACCCAGATTTGGTCCTGATTACTATGTTCCCCCTGAATGCTGCAAAACTTATCCCACACTAATCCCGAATAATTTAGCTGAAAAAAAAACGTTGGTGCAGCAGTTCAAGATGAATAAAAGAAAGGGTTGAGGTATAATACTCGTATTCATATTACCAGGTGTATCATACATACCAGGGTAAACCACAAAAGAAGTGAGTCATATTATACATGCCCGAGATCATACAACGGGGAAATTGCAATAGGGAATACCAAGTAGTTTCGTTGAAGCTCATGCTAAATGCTACAAACGTTGTTTGCTGGCAAGGATAATACGTAATAATATACCTGATTTTGGCTCAAATGGATCAGGTATACCTGATTTTGGCAGTTGCCCTTTTTATTTCGTTTTGCCTCCGACTTTGCCCGCCTTAACCCTTATAGGACTGGAGTCCCGTTTTGGGGACAAATTACTTATAATTAGAGTGGATTGTCCCCAAAACGGGTCTGCAGTCCTAAAAGGGTTAACTAATGAAATGTCTCATCACTTATATCATATTGATTAAAAAAAAAAAAAAAAAAAAACAGCTGTGAGATCGAGGATTTCGTGGAACAAAACTGAACGAAATATAAAACAACTTACTAAGCCTGCGTCCAGCTTTCTGCGTCCCGATATGTATGCTATTATGCCTCACCGCGGGTGGCGCCTATCTGACCTTTTTATTAAACCCGTATCTACCAGAAAAAAAACCCAACCTCAACCGCAAGGGAAAATTCTCAGAAAGGATAATGTAAGAAATGAGTTTTGTTTTTCATGAAGAAAAAAAAGTAGTTTACCGACTTGGCCCCAGCTTACGAGATAAAACGATTCGACGCATGGTGCGATAGAGGTATGTACGAGTAGCACTTTTTGGCTGAAAGTTTTTTTTTTCTGAAGGATCGAGCTCCTTAGCCAAGCGCTTATCTGAACTTTTTTTTTAAACCCATATCTACCCGAAAAAAAAAACAACCTCAACCGCAAGGGAAAATTCTGAGATAGGAAAATGTAAGCAATGAGTTTTGTTTTTCATGAAGAAAAAAGGCTGTTCACCGACTTGGCCCCAGCTTACGAGATAAAACGATTCGACACGTGGTACGATAGAGGTTCGTAGCACTTTTTCGCTGTTTTTTTTTCTCTGAAGGGTCGGGCTTCTTAATCAAGCGTTTATCTGAACTTTGTTTTTAAAACCCATATCTATCTACCCGAAAAAAAAACAACCTCAACCGCAAGGGAAATTTCTGAGAAAGGAAAATGTAAGGAATGAGTTTTTGTTTTTCATGAAGAAAAAAGGCTGTTTACCGACTTGGCCCCAGCTTACGAGATAAAACGATTCGACACGTGGTACGATAGAGGTTCATAGCACTTTTTGGCTGTTGTTTTTTTTTCCTGAAGGGTCGGGCTCCTTAACCAAGCGTTTATCTGAACTATGTTTTTAAAACCCATATCTACCCGAAAAAATAAAATAAAAACCTCAACCGCAAGGGAAATTTCTGAGAAAGGAAAATGTAAGTAATACGTAAGGATATTTGTTTTTCATGAAATAAAAAGGCTGTTTATCACCGACTTGGCCGCAGCTTACGAGATAACACGATTTGACGCGTGGTACGATAGAGGTCCGTAGCACTTTTTGGCTGAAACGTATTTTTCTGAAGGATCGTCGGGCTCGTTAACCAAGAATCGTCACAATTTATTTCTTGTGTTGCAATAATTTTCGTTGAATACTGTAGTAGTTCCATGAGGCCATGGGATTTTTATTCGATCGTGTACGTATTATAGCAACTTTTATTTTCCCTCCGAAAATAGTTGTTTGGGGTGAGAGGTATAGAGATCCTCAAGTGACCACCCCTCAGAAAAAGACATACATGGTGCACATCTACCGTAGCATGCGCCGGTGGAAGCATGCGTACTTGACTTGAAACCTTAGAGGCGTGTTTCGATAGGGGGATAGGGGTACGTGGTATTTTTTTTACCAAACTGCTTATCACTGAGTACTACTATTATTATCATTGTTATTACCGGTATTATTCCATTTGCCATCTGACAATGTGCAGCTCTTGTTTTATAGTCATACAATTCACATACCTCTGTATACCTATCAATCATCCCTGAATACTTGACAAACTTATAGCAATAACACAGTCCCCCTTAGGAATGCCGTTACCGGCTCCTCACCGACCTTTCACCAATCAAATCTGAAAAGGGTGACAATATTATAATATTATTTGCCTTCCGACAATGTGCAGGGCATTCTTCATTCAGAATGAAAAAAATTGGCCCAATTCGTCGAATACCTCCAATCTCATCCAACTAATTATCCCCCCCTGCGTCTACGAACTCAATTGAGTACGCACTACCACCCTTTACCCTAATATTGTACCTGCTATATCTCTATCCGCCGTGCGTCCTCCTCGCCTGTAGAATAGCCCAGATATCGCCGGAGTACGATTTGACGCGTGCTACGATACTGTAGAGGTATAGCACTTTTTGGCTGGAAAAGTTTTTTGAAAGACGAGGCTCCCTAACCCCTTAAGAATTGGTCCCCCGTTTTTGGAGACAAACTACTTGGAATTAGAGTGGGATACGTTTTTAGTATTGAATGGTTTAAGCCAAAATCGTCGGTCTTTCATTCTTGTGTTGAAATATTTTCTTCATTTTATACTCGGATCATGGAACTTTTTCATCGGGTATATACGTATCATAGCACTTTTGTTTTCCTCTAAAATCGGTTCTCGGGTGAGATATACAGTAGTAGAGCTTCTCAGGGGATCACGCTCAGAAAAAACATGGCGCACCTCTACCGCAGCATGAATGCGTCATTTACTATTTTTCGATTCATGCCAAAGCCATGTGGCCTTGCAATGGCATTCATTGGTTCATCGGGCTTGTACTTTCATTTTTCTCAAGGAGAGTCAGTTTGGGTTCAGTTTTTTTTTGGGCGGGGTAGATAGAGCTCCTTAACCCCTTAAGAACTGGTCCCACGTATTTGGGGACAAACTACTTGGAAACAGTGTGGGATAAGTTTTTCGGTTCTGAATGGGTTAAGTGAGAATCGTTCGTTAGGTGAAGAACTGGTCGGCACAATAATTTTGTGGGCAGGACGTGTGTGGTCAACTTCAACCTTGCACACGTCGGCCCATACCAACCCGACCCCAGACCTAACCCGAACCCGAACCCGAACCCGAACCCGAACCCGAACCCGAACCCGAACCCGAACCCGAACCCGAACCGAATCCGAATCCGAACCCGAAACCGAACCTGAAACCGAACCGAATCCTCAAACCGAACCCGAAACCGAAACCGAACCCGAAACCGAACCCGAAACCGAAACCGAAACCGAACGCGAAACCGAACCCGAAACCGAAACCGAAACCGAACCCGAACCCGAACCGAACCCGAAGACGCGTGCTACGGTAGAGTCGAACATTTTGGCTGAATCGTTTTCTGAACGATCGAGCTCCTTAACCCAAACTCGTCGGACTTTCATTTTTGTGACGAATAATGTTTCAGAGTATACTTGCGGTCATGAGATTTCGCATCCGGCAGCACTTTTAGTTTCCTCCAAAATCATTTTTTCGGTTAGGTATGACGCTCCTTGAGTGAGGAGCTCAGAAAAAACATGGTGCACCTCTATCGTAGCACGCCTCCGAACCGGATCCCGAAACCGAAACCGAACCCGAACCTGAACCCGATCCCGAACCCCTACCCTTTGGGGGGCTCGAGGTCGGCAGGGGCAGTCACGCGGCTCCGAAGCGTGTTTTAAGGTGGCTTTTTTTCCAAAAACAAATCGGAAGGCCGAAAGGTCAACCTCGACAAATAAGACCGGCATCCTGTACAAAATGTTTGTGCCGATCAGTCCTACACATAGGGCGAGTCCAAGTGAGAAAGGAGCCTCAGAAAAATTTAGGTGCACGCCTGTCGAGTACATGCCTCCCTCGTAAAACCCCGCTCAAACCCCGGCCGTCCGGGAAAATTCTCGGAATGGGGATGCAATGAGGAGTTTGTGCGGACTGTCAACCATTTTTTTTTCCAGGCTTGAGCCAAGTCGTAAACTCTGCCTCGTATTGTATGTATTGTCCTGCTGTTAAGAGTATTCATGGTGCAGATTATCAACTTTTTTGTTCAAGCTGAACCAAGATGGGTGCTGCGATAGAGGTACTGTACCTTTTTTTGGCTGAAACGATTTCTGAATGACCGGGGGGGGTCTCCTAAACCCCAAACTTGTCGGAATTTCTTTCTTGTGTTCCATTTTTTTTTCAGTCTATACTGAGGCCATGGGATTGTTCATGTCGTAGGAAAATTATTTTCCTCCAAAGGCAGGTGGCTTACTATTAGCGTGGACTTCGTGAAACGAGGAGCGTCAGAAAAAAACATGGTGCACCTCTACCGTTAGCTTGCGTTCCAAGTCGTAAATAATCACTCTTGCAAAAACGTGAAACTTCAATCCTCGGGATGGGCCATGGTGGCGGCGGTGGTGTGTCATTCGTAGCGCCACGAAGGCATCGGTCGGCACAGGAAGCTGACTGCGTACGTACTCGTACTTGTCCCTGCCCCTACCCCCTTTGTCATTGTCCCTGACCCTAACCCTCCACCCCCACTCTTATCATTCTCTCCCTGTCCCTGGCCATACCCCTGACGCATCCTGCGGTAGAGGTGCAGCACGATGGTACAGAGTTTTCTGAGGCTACTCACTCGAGGGGGTGTATACGATTACGGGGGAGCATAGTAAATAGGACCTACGGTAAACACTAAAACCTATATAATTACCTTTTTTTACTAACAATATTTGGTCCTATTTACTAGTGTTTACTATGGCCCCCCGTAATAGTAGTAAGTCAAAAACTAATTTTGGAGGGAAAATAAAAGTGCTACTTTGTATATATATATGTATATACTATATATATGTACCCGACAAACGAATCCCCATAGCCTAACTTTGTCACTAAAAAAATAGCATTGCAATGCAGGGATGAAAGTACCGACGGGTTACCGACGGGTTACCGACGGGTGTTGGGTCAAGGAGCCCCGATCATTCAGAAATAATGTTTCCAGCCCGAAAGTGGCTACGAGTACCTCTTTCGTAGCACGCGTCCCCTATCCCCGTTCCTGTTCGTATCGCCGATCCTAACTCTTACCCCTAACCTTGCTCCGATTCACGACCCGTATCGCTATATATCTAGCCCTATCCCTTGACACATGCCAAGGAAGAAGTGCGCCGATTTTATGCTGAGGTTCCTCACATGAGGAGCTTTATACTAATAGTAAGTAATATATACTATTAGCAAGTCACCCAAAAACTGATTTTAAGAAAAAATAATCAGTGAAACCCGATGAAAGTTCCCATGGCCTAGGTTATTTGTACTGTGCGCCAAAATCGTTTTTGCAACCACAAACAAAGGATGTGCTTTCTGACGGTTTTGGGGTAAGAAGCCCCTGATCATTCAGAAAATAGTTCAGCCAAAAACTGCTGTACACCCCGAGCGTAGCATGCGTCCCCTTATCCTTCTTTCTACCCCTGTTCTTGTCGCTGGTCCTAATCTTGACCCTGGCCCTATCCCTTACCCGTGTCCCTGTCCCTGTCCCGGTATCCCCACCCCTGCCCCCAACCTTATCTATGCTCCTGTCCCTATTTTGGTCGCTGATCCTAACCCTGATCCCAACTCTAACCATACCCATGTCCCTGTCCTTATTCCTATCCATGTCCCTATCCTTGCTGTTTATCCTATAACCCTAGCCATGTTCATACCCCCACCTCTAACCCTGCCTTTGATCCTGCCGTAGCCCTAAGCTTACCCATGTCCCTGTCCCTGTCCTTCATCCTAACCCTGATCTCTATCCCTGACCCTAACCCGAGCCCTTTTTCTGATGCATGCTACGGTAGAGGTGCACCACGTTTTTTTTGCCTTATAAGGGTGGTCACTTATCACTTGAGGAGCTCTATACCTCACCCAAAAACTGAGTTTTGGAGGAAAATAAAATTGCTAGTATAATACCCGATGGGAAATCCCCAAGGCCTGACTATGCGACGCGTGCTACGGTAGAGGTAGCACTTTTTGTATGAATCGTTTTCTGAACGATCGGGCTTCTTAACACAAATTCGTCGGAATTTCTTTTTTGAGACGAATAATGTTTCAGAGTACACTTCGGACATGGGATTTCTCATCCGGCAGAACTTTTATTCTCCTCCAAAAGCATTTTTTCGGTGAGGTATGACGCTCCTTAAGTGAAGAGCTCCGAAACAACATGGTGTACCTCTATCGTAGCATGCGTCATACGATGAAAAATAGTGCAACACAGGAACGAAATTCTGACGATTTTGGGGTAACCCAGTCATAACTAAAACAAAATGTCCCACACTAATTCCAAGTAGTTTTCCCCCAAGTATATACGTGGGACCGGTTCTTAAGGGGTTTTTAAGGAGCCCCCCCCCCCGTCATTCCGAAAACGTTTCAGCCAAAAAAAGGTATACCATATACCTCTAATATCGTAGCGCGCGTCTCCTATCCCTATCCCTTTCCCATGAACCTGTCTCTACCCTTATTCCTGTTGCTGTCCTTTTCACTATTGACGCCATGACAGGTCTAGCGTGGTTCTTTCTGGTGTTCTCTGCCACGTTCCTGGTGTTGGCTGTGGTCTCGATGGCCGTCTTTGTCCAGGCTCGCAATGTCTTCGAGATCAGAGCCAGGTCAGTTTCGTTATTTTCTTGATTGTTTTTTGTTTTTTGTTCGTTCGTTTGTTCAATATTCCATGATTTCGTTCGTTTGTTCCACGACTTCAGTCGTTCGTTCCACGATTTCGTTCGTTTGTTCGTTCCATGATTTTATTCGTTCGTTCCACGTCATTCGTCCCACGATTTTAGTACGATTTCGTTCGTTTGTTCGTTCCCTGATTCCATTCGTTCGTTCCACGATTTCATTCGTTCGTTCCACGTCATTCGTCCCACGATTTTATTCGTTCGTCCCACGATTTTATTCGTTCGTCCCACGATTTTATTCGTTCATTCCATGATTTCGTTCGTGCGTTCCACGATGTCATTCGTTCGTTCCACGATGATGTCGTTCGTTCGTGCCGTTCGTCCGTTCTATATATTTCGTTTGTTCGTTTGCTCAACCGTTTTTTTATTCGATTGTTTTCTCTGTCGTGTCTTTGAGATCCGACCATTTGCAGCATAAACGCAAACGTCAATCACTCACCAACAATCACTTTCACTCTCACCCACAAAAAACGAAGACTGAAAGCCCAACGTACAATTCTAGCTCCTTTCGTCCGTGGGTGGGTTTGATCCCTACATCAATTCACCTGTCAGCGGGAACAAAAAGACGGTGTTCACCCTATATACTGTAATTGTAGGCGATAAAATCGAGAAGTGAAAAACAAATATCGCACCAGAAAAAAATATATGCGAAGTACAGTGAACCAGGGGCGGCGAACGGACACGGAGGCGGCAGAGAAGGGAACGGGGGGAGGGAAAATAAGTGGAAATATGTGAAACCCGGAGCAAACATGGACCGAAACAGACGCATTGCTGGATCGTGGATGAGCTTAGTTTAGTGTTATTTTGTTTGCGGTAGCAGGCATACACCCCCAAGGATTATCTGCCTGTCTGCCTTCCTGCTTCCCCCCCCCCTGGCGTGCCCACCCATATTGGTACCCGGAATGGAATCGCGGCGGTTTTAGTGGCGAATCGGTTGGCCTACCCGTTCAACGAAACGCCATTCTCCTTAATGAACTCCCTCCGGTGCTTGACCACCTCTTCGTCTCCCCTCCCCTCCCCTCGCCCTCGCCCTCCCCCTCCTCCTCCTCCTACCCGGCATGCTCCGTCCCGGCATTGTAGGGACGCGAGGGTCTATGGTCATACGACTACGGCCATGCATGGATATAGAGTACAACCCCCCTCCCCCCCCCTGCCACCACTGCCTCCATCCTCCCTCCCTTATCCTCCTCGCTCCCTCCCCCCCACCCCCTCCATTGCCATCGCACCCAAATACCTCACGACGCGCTTCTAGCTTGGTGGCAAGAATGTCTGTCTGGTTGGTGAAAACCCAACGTGCTCCGCCTCCCGGCTTCGTAGGGATGCGAGGGTCTATGGTTATTACAAGGTATACCGGCCGTGGGGCACGACATGAGTACCCCCCCCCCCCTTCCTCCCCCTCTCCCCCCCTCCTCATCTGGCCGTTCTACTTCCGCTTTGGTGGTGTTACTGATTTTTTGTTTTGCTAGGTCTGCTTACTTGGTGATGCTGACGGGGACGTGCTTTCTGGCGGTGGTCATCATGATCGTCAAGCTGCAGGTCTTCATCATCTTCCACCTCACGCCGGACGTCTACACTATGCTCACGGTGAGCCTTCACTAAGGCCAACAAACAGAACTAAGTCCAACCGGCATGCCTAAATGACAAAGTTACCAATGCTGCGTTTATCAGGTAGTTTTACGCATATATAAATTGTTTTTTTTGTCGTGTGGTATCGTATGGATGGTTATTATCATACTAAGTATATTATAGCATAATTAATTAATTTTGCAAAAGGGGGAGAACCATCTAGTATCGGGCCAAATGCATACTGGAGCTACCCGACTACCCGAATATGGTATACCGATCCCAAAGTATGTCATAGTACGACGGGTAGGGCATTGGGGGGCGGTACTGTGGAAAATATAGACCCGTGGGTACTTTTGTTGTTGTTGTCGTTTTCCACCTCACACCCGACGCCTACGCCATGCCATGCTTTCGGTGAGCCTAACTAAGACCAGCAACCAAGACCAGCAAACATGCCAAACTTATTTTTTTACCAATGCTGCTGTGTTTAGCAGATAGTTTTACGGGTATACCAGGTAACTATTGCGCCAAATAATAAGTATTAAAGCTACCCGAGTACCACGGTGTGGTTTATTGATCCTAGGGTACAATGTGTAATTCTTCGACGGGTATGGTGTTGGGGGGGGCGGTGGTATGATATGGGTAATACTTTATTGTTCCGTTTGCCATCTGACGATGTGCAGCTAGCTTTTGTTTCAATCATATAATAACACCATTCACATATATATACTCATCAATCATCCCTGAATACTTGACAGACCTATACCAACAATGCTCCAGTCCCCCTTAGGAATGCCTTTACCTACCGACTCTCCTCACCAATTGTTCTCCCTCTTTTGCAAAATTTAATTGCAAAATTGATGAATTGTCCCCCCCTTTTATTGAGTATCGTGTCTCTCTTCTGTCAAAATCAATGAATCAACAGTATTGCGGGGGGCCATAATAAATAGGGCACCATTTTTTTTTTAATAAAAATAGACAAGTATATTGTTTTAGGTGTGTACCGCAGGTCCTATTCACTATAGGTCCCTCGTGATAGCTCAAGCCATTAACTAATTGATTTCATCCACCCCTACTCCTATTATGGCTCCTGAGAACTTGGACGTACGTGCGAGTCTAACGAATCTGCACGTACATTCAATACGGTTATATGTATAGCAGGAGTTGCTGTAGATATGTATGGCCTACATGGGTACCAAATGGGATCGAGGTGCCAAGTGGGCCTCCGGCGGCTCCTGCGGAGGGCTGATTATATTTCTGCACCTTGTGGGTGGGAGCAGGGTGCCAAATGGGATCAGATCCGGGTGGGATCAGGTCCGGGGGGGGAGCAAGAGTAAAGATGGTGCAAAAATGATGGTGCAAAAGTACGTGCAGATCTAACAGCCCACAGCACGTACGTGCAATTATACGGCTGGTGCTTCTATTACAGGGGTCCATAGTAAATACTAGTAAATAGTACCTACGGTACACTCACATATCTACATATTGGAAACGATTATTCGGGATCGGGAACTGATACAAGGATAATCTGCAGTTTGTTGTTATAGAGAGAACTCGGCGTTATGGTTCATATTATTCGGCTGAGCACGTAGCACGTAGCTCACTTGCAGGAACAGCGGGCATTGTGTGGTTGATCGCGCTTGTGGGAATACCAAGTGGATGCCGCACGGAACGGTGCTGGTAGGCTGGTTTTCCCCACAGTATTTGATCCTTTTTACGATGGTCCTCGTAACAGTTGTACTTGTTGGTAGGTTCTTCATCGGCTCCCGCTCGGACATTTAACCTTCTAAAATGACCTTGAATTTTGGTTTTGGTTTGGTTTTGGTTTGGTTCCGTTTTATTTTTCAGTTTACAGTATACCACTCGGCTTGTGAATGAAATGTCCGTTTGGGCCCTGGTATGAACGTAAAATGGGGCTTAAATTTTCGGGCATAGTGGTGGTTTGATTTCGGGTGCGAACTTAGTCTAGTTTGGTTTGGTTTGGTTTGGTTTGGTTTGGTTTTGAGTTTGGGCATAGTTTTTGGTTTGGTTTTGGTTTGCTTGATTTTTTGGGTCCTTTTTGTCTTCGCTTCGGTTTCGGTTTGGTCTTGGTTT
Organism: Saccharina japonica; assembly: GCA_008828725.1. Taxonomy (NCBI): domain Eukaryota; class Phaeophyceae; order Laminariales; family Laminariaceae; genus Saccharina; species Saccharina japonica. The sequence continues at coordinate 322,743 of MEHQ01001731.1, forward strand.
GGTTGTTTTTTTGGGTCCTTTTTGTCTTCGCTTTGGTTTCGGTTTGGTTTTGGTTTGGTTTGGTTTGGTTTCGGTTTTGGTTTTGTTTGGTTTCGGTTTCGGTTTCGGTTGGTTTGGGGTTTGGATTGATTTGGCTTTGCTTTGCTTTGCTTTGCTTTGCTTTGCTTTGCTTTGCTTTGCTTTGCTTTGCTTTGCTTTGCTTTGCTTTGCTTTGCTTTGCTTTGCTTTGCTGTTTAGTTTTGTTTCGTTTTTGCGATTTTCATTTGGTTCGGCTTGCTTCGGTTGGGCTTGGTTTGGTTCGGCTAGGTTTGGTTCGGTTGGGTTTGGGATCAGTGTTGGTCTTTGGTCTCGGTTAGCGTCTATGATTGTTTTTTGCGTTTTCTCCTCGTCTCGTCCGGTGGCTTGACTTTTGAATGCGAGCGTCTTCCAACCATTCCTGCGTGCGAATAGTTTTTACTGTAGTTTGTTTTTTTGTTTTGGAGATGTTCCTTGCCGAACCCTCCATCCTGAAGTAGCTTAATGTTTAGGGCCTACAATTGTTTAAAAAACTCTAGACGCTACGTATTTATTTAGTGTTTTTTTTTGCCTTCGGACGAAGTGCAAGATGACTTTCAACATTGATCACTCATACACATCCCCAGAAGGATTGAAAGAGAAACAAAAAAATGAAACCTACCTGTATGCGATAAGTCTAACTCCCATACGAATCTAGACTTGGTCTACTCCACTTAGCAAATGTACGCAACAACAACGAGTATGGTACATACTTCGAAAAACTGTATAATACTTTAGGTATAGTCCAGGGGGTTAGACAGCGTGTAATGTATATTGGATTGATTGGCGTTTTGAGTGAGGACAGACGTACAGACCCCAGATAGATGTGACGTGACTTCGACCCAAAGGTCGGACGGGCATGTTTCGATTTTTTTATTCCCCGCAAAAGACTATTATACTCGTACATATAATATATTGCTCTCCTCCTTTCGCGAAATTAGTGAATTATAATTATCTCTCTTTTTCCCTGATAGTATCGTTTCCTGAAACCAAAACAAATGTGAGTATATATAGCGCGATCGAAGTATTACACTCAGCTAGCAAAGATGAGTGTCGACGAAATCCTTGATCTCACAGCTGTTGTTGTTGTTTTTTTTTTTTAATATATACTGTTTTGTAGAGGATAGTACCAGGTGCTATGACCAATTAAAGCTTTGATTGCCTGGTACACACGGTATACACATATTGCACCGTAAAAACAAAAGTGTCTGTCGGAATGAGTTATCCACCTATATGTAGCAGTATATTATATTACCGCTCTGTACCGAAATATAAGCAACATTTTTTATTGAATATTAGGTGTATAAATATTGCCTATATTTAGGGACAGAGAGGTATATATTATGCCCACGAATAAGAAAGAATGCGATAAAAGCATGATGGGGCTTACGTGGTGGGGGGACACTAACAAAATTTCGAGTGATAAATGGTGCTCACCGGCGAGCGCTACACTAAATCCTATACAATTTACTCAGCTCATAGTATACGTTGTTCCATGATGGTGTTACAATGAGGTTTATGTATACCAGGGTATACATGTATAAATATGTGCCAGGCATGTGCTTTTTTTTGTTTGTTTGTTTGTTTTGTGCTTGCTTTTGCCTTTCGACTTTTTCTGCACGCAGGCCTCGTCGCTTTGGGCTGGCTGTATACCGGTAGCATGTCGTATACACGAAGTACGTAAAAGCAGTATTACGTATACACCATACGTACGTAGTTATAAAGTTTTGAAACGAAAAGCTGAGCTGTGAGCGTAGTTATAATCTTTTGAAACGAAAAACTGAGCTGTGAGCGAATGTGTCGGGAGTCGGGAGACATGTCAAGATGTCAAGCAGAGGGCAACACGTGCGCTTGCCAAGGGCGTAGGGCCGAGTGTTTCCACACGATGATAGTAAAACCTATACCAGGTAGAAGTTTGGTGTCAGCCAAGGCATAGGGCAAGGCAAAGCTGCTCTGCTGTCTTGTCAAGGGAGGAAAGTATTTATTAATAGTCTCCTGGCATCGTTGGCTGTGAGCTCGAGGATCTTCGTCGTCGAAACAATTATCTTCGTAAGCTCTTGCGTGTGGTGATGTTTCGATCGCGCGCGTACAGCCAGTATTGTATATGTCTTATGATGTGTTTCTTGAGTACATTTGTTTATTTTGTTTATTTGTTTATTTGTAATTATTGAATTTTCTTTCTGACAAAATGCCCCATTAAAAAAAGCTCAAAATCTCGACCCCTCACAACCATATAAACAGAAGAAAAAAACACAATGTACACCAATATGAGCCTAAAATTAGGATCGTTCGTATATATCGTAAAAGGTAATTAAAAATGTCCTTATATTTTCGAACATAGAGGTATTCATTTTGGTTTCCCTGGGTTTCTTTATTTCAGGGGATGCTTCTGAGTGATCAACGCTGAAGATGATACTGCCTGCACATTAAGGTCGAATGGTAAACGCAATAATAATTATACAAAAATGGAAGCTATTTTTCTTACGTTTCAACTTTAAACAGTTCAAAACTGCACGGACGTTTTTTGGCGACAACTACTTGGATTTTTTTGTGTATGATGATTTTTCTCTCAATATATTCATCGCAACACTCTTTTGTAGAACCCCTGATAGACTCTAATTTCAACATAAAACAAAGCGCGAAAACGTTGGGGGTTTTGATTTCGCAAAAAGAGGAAGAGTAACTAACCTGCCCATGGTAGGAGTTGCCTTAATAGTAATGTGTATCTCAGTAGTACAACATTAGTGTTAACTAATAGTGTTAAGCATTAGTGAGGCAACAACAGCCTATTGTCGTAGTATATGTTCTGTATTGTCTGTTTCACCGGTCTGTTTTGTTTGTCCGTCAGTCAGTCTGTCTGTCTGTCATGGTTTTGTCTTGTCTTCCTGTCTGTATGTCTGTCTGTCTGTCTGTCTGTCTTGTCGTTCTGTCTGTCTGTCTGTCTATCTTGTCATTCTGTCTTGTCTGTCTGTCTATCTCGTCATTCTGTCTGTCTGTTTGTCTGATGTTATGTCTACCTGTTCGACTGATTTATTTCGTCCGCGATCCGATCGCGGGCGAAAATTGGTCCGAATGCTTCGTGCCAAGGGCTTATGTTCAAGAGCCACGTACCGAAATGGATGATTGAATATTTGATCGACAGAGTCAGCTCACAGTTGATCAGCAAATTTCCTGACAATTGATTGGCTGCCAGCCTCGATTACTCCATTTAAGAGGGCTGAACGTTTACTGGAAGTTGATTGCCAATACGTAGGGCCTTCTACCTTGACAGTTGACTACCAGTTAACTACCAGTATAGTTGACTACTATTAATAGTTAACTACCAGTAGACTACCAGTTAACTACCAGTATAGTTGACTACCAGTATCAGTTAACTGCCCGTATAGTTGACTGCCAGTTAACTGACAGTATTGTTGACTACCAGTTAACGGCCAGTATAGTTGACTGCCAGATAACTACCAGTAGTAGTTGACTACCAGTTAACTACCAGTATAATTGACTACCAGATAACTACCAGTAGTAGTTGACTACCAGTTAACTACCAGTATAATTGACTACCACTCAACGACCAGTATAGTTGGCTACCAGTTGACTACCAGTATATAGTTGACTACCTGTTAACTGCCAGTATAGTTGACTATCAGTTAACTGCCAGTATTTTCCGATGAACTGCCAGTAACGTGCCTGTTGACTCCTGTAGGTAGCACTGTGCTGTGCCCTTGTTTTAAGGGACGAACTACTTGAAATTGGGTGTGGGATTGTTATGGTTCTACAGTAGCAATGGTGAAAATGGTCAATAGTTGTCTGAAAAACGGTAAGACTGATAAAAAAAAACAGTTTTGACTGACGAAACTGTTTTGATGGACAAGACCTATAAAACGCAAAAACACTCCGAAACCAGGCACATCTTCTTGCCCAGAGGAAGGCAGAGGGAGACCCGACCCCCCCCACCACCTGTCACCTCCCCTCCCCACCCCTCCCCGCTCTCCCTACCCCCCCCCCCCCCCGCTTGGTGCTAGAAATGTCTGCCTGGTCGATAAAAACCCGACATGCTCAGTCCCGGCATTGTAGGGATGCGATAATCTATGGTCATATTATACGACTACGGCCATGCATGAGTATCGAGTTCTTGGTACACCCCCCCGTCACCCCCTCTCCGACCACCACCCCACTCCCCACCATCACCACAACCCCACCCCCCGCTCCTCCATCCAACCTACGCACCCCGCCCGTCCCCGTCTGGGTCCCATGCGCGGCGCCTTTCGGTTGTCGTTTGCAGATCTACTATTTTGCTCTGGTCTGCAGCACCTGCTGCTACGGGAGCCGAGCCATCCGATTGGCCGTGCTCTACAGTCCCAGGGCAAGGAAGAACATGCCATGGTTGGCACCGGTGAGATGCGGGTGTCGTAGTTTTTTTTTGTGTTGTTTTCTGTTGTTGTTGTTATATATGTGTGTCATTTTCTGTTTCGTTTTGTGATTTGTTTTTGTGATTTTTTGCGGAGGGAAATTTCTATTTCGGCGTCTGAGGGAAAACGGAGGGCGAGTTTTTTACGGCGCAGAAGTTGGTGTTGGTGGTGGTGTTGGTGGTGTTGGTGTTGGTGTTGGTGGTGTTGGTGTTGGTGGTGGTGGTGTTGGTGTTGGTGGTGATGGTATTGGTGTTGTTGGTGTTGTTGGTGGTGTTGTTGGTGGTGTTGGTGGTGGTGGTGGTGTTGGTGATGTTAGTGGCGTCGGGAGTTGGGGGTGTTAGCGCTGATTGTGGTGTTGTTGCACTCGTTTATCGGTGCTGCTGCTGTTGTGTTATCACATATATGGGCATCGCGACAATCTATGGTACCAGCCCGCGGTCGTAAACGAAGAAAAGCGAGGTCTGCTCGACTGACCCATCCCTCCTCCCCAATCGAGCAAGGACTTGCAAGAGTTTGGCCAGTTACATTCGACCTCAAGCCCCCTTCCCTCCCCTCCCCTCCCCTCCCCTCCCCTCTCCTCCCCCCCCCGCTATAGATCTGTCCCCTCCCCTCTCCTCCCCTTCCCCTCTGCCTCCCCCTCCCCTGTCCTTCATTCCCCCGACTTGAAAGGAGCGAAATCACCTGTGCGCGTGCGTGTTTCTGGGTATAGTGGCGATGTTTGTTCCGCTGTACGACATGTACGACATCGATAACGGTCCCGAGGCCAGGAAGTGAGATATTCGTACATATCATATTGTTCTCCCCCTTTTGTTAAAATATTTAATCCACACCATTAATAGCTCAAGTAGTTAATTAACTAATTTCATCCACCCCCATCCACACTATTCGGTCTATATGATATGTGTTCGACATACAAGTACACGAATTACAAACAGAAGAAACGACAGTTGTGAGATCGAGAATTTTCGTCGAAACTTTTCAGCTTTGCAAACTTCCATCGCAGGTACCGCGCGTTTTACATGACTTTATGCGGGAATACGTACCCCTCAGTGAGTACATATACTACAGTACTTTGGTTATATGCATCGCAGTTGTATACTACCGCTTGTAGTACCTGGTATAATAGTGCCTGAAAACCTGGTAGGGCGGCCAGCGTACGTCCAGCTTGTGGACCAAAGGGCGGCCAGCGTACGTCCAGCTTGTGGACCAACATAATGTAGATGTAATGTTACGGTGGACCATAGTAACCATAGTGAATAGGACCAAATATTAATGGTAAAACATGGAAAATATACAGGTTTTTTGTGTGAAACGTAGGTCCTATTTACTAGTATTTACTATGCCCCCCCGTAAGAGTGGGGGGTGACAGAAAAACACATTAAGGGGGGGGGGGGGGGGCGAAGTAGTTTTCACGGTAAATCGGAGACGACATCATAAGCTAACGTTTGCTTGCGTTGTGAATTCGATTCGCCACCGAGATGTAGGGGACCCCCCCCAGGCTGTGGTTTTCGTTGTCCGCCTGCCTGGTTGTTCGGTTGTCATACACCGTGTGTACCAGTACTCTGCTCTGTCGCGCTGTGCTTTCCTGCGTTGTCTTCGCGGTGCGAACATTCTGTAACGGGCTCTACTCGAATGCACCAATGAAAAACGCCGACGACAAAAAGAAAAAGACAAAGAAAATAACGACTCGAAACGCTTCCCCCCTTCACACTTGCTTCGTCTCGAAAGGGATGCGTGGTCAATGGTCAAATGACTAAGGCAAGCAACAAATGAGTACCACCTCCCCCCCCCCCCCGGGCTTCCACACCTAACCGCGCTTCGTGCTTCGTGCAAGCAATGCTTGCCTGGTCGGTGAAAACCCGACGTGTTCCGTCCCGGCATTGTAGGGATGCAAGGGTCTATGGTCATACCACTACGGCCATGCATGAAAATGAAGTACGCCCCCCCCCCCCGCCCCCTGCACTCCTTCGGTTTCGGATGTCGCGGGTGACAAGAATCTTCGTGGATCGATCGACGCAGCACCTGTGGAAGGTGACCATCGCGTGTCAGTGCGTGGTGGTCGCCCTGTACCCTTTCGTACGGTGAGCTAGAGATGCCGTGCAGTATTCATCGATGACTCATGCTGTAGTTGGAGGGTTTTTTTTTTAATTATCAAATGACACCAACCAACAGCCGATAATTTCATACCGATTGTCGCGGTCGCCCCGGTAGTCTAGCAGTTAACCACGAAGAATGCTACGGTTGAAGTCAGGGGTTCGAGTCTCCGTGGGGAGATTTTTAAATGTCAAATGACACCAACTGCTGTCGAGAGCGCCTCATATTATAGCGTGGGTAGGCACAGTTCGACGAGAGCCAACGGAGAAAGAAAAGTACTGCAAGTCTTCTCGCGATAAAAATGCAAGGCACGTATATACTGTCAGTGGGGGAGGAGGGAGAAGAGCCTACTTAGTGACCCCTGATCTGAGTTACGCCTAAAAGAAGGAGAGAGAAAAGAAGGGCGAAGACAATGCATAGGATGGGAAAAGAAAAAACAATTGAGGATTGATACATAATTGAGGGTGGGAAAGTCTTTTTTTTTCTCCCCCAATGAAAACGCGCAAAAATATTCGTCGTGTTTCGAAATACTTCGAAACGTTTTTTGCTTCCCCCCGTGACGGGGTTGACCTCGCCTCGTAGCACGCAGAGGTACGCGCGCGGGGGGGGGGGGGGGGCCCCGGCTCTGCGGACAAGGGCAAAAGGGACAAGTGTCTCCGTCTCTGCAGTCAAGGACAAAGGTAGCAAGTAAAACGCCTTTTTTAGCGGGAGTGGGCACAATTCGATGCGAGTCGACGAGGAGGGGAGAAAGCGCTTCACTCATCTCGCGATGAATAGGCAAGGCGAGTATGTGCCGTAGTGGGGGAGGGGGGAAGGGAAGAGTCTACGCAAGTGACCCCGGGTCTGAGTTACGACTACAGTGGTGGGTAACCCGATTTCAGAACGCCCCAGTATAAGGACCTTCGCGATTTAAGAGAGGGGGTAAAATCGGCATGTCCCGCCTACTATACTGAAAAGCTATATATTGGTCACTACAGAGAGGAGCAATGTGTACGTAGTTCAGAGCAAAAAATGTCTGGAGACAGGACACGTAACCCTTGACAGACAGAAGGTTTGCCTTGACATGCCGTGACTGACACCAAACTACTAGGTTTTAGTGTGGAACACTTCGGCCCTACACCCTCGATTAACAGCGCATGTTTTTACCTTGCTTTGACATGTCTCCCGACATCTTTGGTTGAGAGAGCTTGTTTTGGCTTTGTCACGGGAGTGCTCTTAAATCGGGGTATGTACCCACTGTATAGAAAGGGAGCAGGAGCTAAAAGCGCGAAGATGATAAATGGGATGCGTTGTATGGGGGTATTGTCATGTATGTGCGTTGTATTTGATCTCTGCGTTGCGCTTGCGCGTTCGTGCAGAAAGTATTGGTACACGGAACCGCGGTTCGATCCCTCGACTGACCCCTCCCCCCCCCCGTGGCCGGTGAAAACCCGAAGTGCTCCGTCCCGGCATTGTAGGGATGCGAAGGTCTATGGTCATACGACCACGGCCATGCATGAACATGAAGTACACCCCCCCCCCCTTCTACACTTCAACCAGTGAGGTCTTGCCGCGCCCGAAAAAACGGTCTGCCAGAATAGTTGCTGTGTAAGTGGATAGTGTAGTGCGCGTTTTGTTGCGCGGTGTATTTAGAGCTTGCGCTTGTGCTTGAGCTTGATATTGTGCTTGTGCTTGAGCTTGTGCTTGTGCTTGTGCTTGTGCTTGAGCTTGTGCTTGTGCTTGTACTTGAGCTTGTGCTTGAGCTTGAGCTTGTGCTTGTGCTTGTGCTCGAGCTTGTGAGTGTTGCTTGTGCTTGTGCCTCGCCGGTCTCCGATACAACCGGTTCCGAATGCGCACGCCACACGCCCGTGCGACGCGCCCGTGCGCCTTTTGCGTACGCCCACGCCCGCCCTCTGTCGTGCTCTTCAGGAAAATCGAGGACATCTTCAACATCATGACCGAGCTGCGGGCCATGATGGTCTGGAAGCTGCTCGTCATCGGTGAGAGACATGGCGGTATTGGCAGCGGTATATGACAATGCTAATGGTATCGGTATTGGTATTGGTAATTGTGACGGTAATGAGAMTGGTTCATAGTGGTAGTGGTATTTTGGTGTTGGTGGTGACGCGTACTGCGAAAGAGGTATAAGGTATACCTTTTTTTGGCTGAAACGTTTTTCTGGATGACGGGGCTGGCTCCTTAACCCATTCAGAACTGAAAAAAAACGCCCACACTAATTCCAAGTAGTTTGTCCCCAAATACGCGGGACCAGTTCTTAAGGGGTTAAAAACCCAAAATTGTCGGAATTTCATGTTTTGTGTTGCAAAAGTTTTTCGTTGTATACTTAAGGCCATGGGATTCGTCCATCGGGTATATACTGTACGTATATAGCACGTTTGTTTTCCTCCCAAATCAGTGTGCAGGCTACTGCAGGTATAGAGCTCCTTAAGTCACCACCCGCAGAGGGCAAAAACAACATCGTAGCATGCGTCTGGTGGTAGTGATATTGTCGTTCCTAGTGGTAATGGTAATAGTTAGTGGTTAATGGTGTTGGCAGTGGTATTGGTGATGGCAATTTCAGTGGGTACCCCGATTTAAGAGCGCCCAAGACAAAGAGCATTAGGTATTTAAGAGCGATCAAATCGGCATGCCCCGCCTATACTCTAAAAGCTAGATGTTGCCCACTACAGATAAGAGCAAATGTGTAGTTAACCCATTCAGAGCTGAAAAAAATGTCCCACACTAATTCCAAGTAGTTTGTCCCAAATTCGTGGGACCAGTTCTTAGGGGTTAAGAACGCTTGTTTTGGCTTAAGATTGTCANTTTTTTTTTTTTTTCTCCCTCAGTATAGGCTATATGGGATCGATCGTTAATGGGTTTGCGCTTTGGTGATTCTCAAGGCTACGTATAGGTTTTGGGCGGGGGGAAAGAGTTCCCATACTATAATCAAGTCATGAGCCTCACCTCTATCATAGCTTGCATCCCCCGCGACCCACGCTGGTATAATAGCTGCAGGCGGATATAGCAGCACCATTACCGTGATACCCCAACCCCCCACCCCTGCGACTCGCCCAATACCTCACGGCGCTTCGCGCTTAGTACAAGCAATGTCTGCCTGGTTGGCGAAAACCCAACGTGCTCCGTCCCGGCATTGTAGGGATGCGAAGGTCTATGGTCATACGACCACGGCCATGCATGAACATGAAGTACACCCCCCCCCCCTTCTACACTTCAACCAGTGAGGTCTTGCCGCGCCCGAAAAAACGGTCTGCCAGAATAGTTGCTGTGTAAGTGGATAGTGTAGTGCGCGTTTTGTTGCGCGGTGTATTTAGAGCTTGCGCTTGTGCTTGAGCTTGATATTGTGCTTGTGCTTGAGCTTGTGCTTGTGCTTGTGCTTGTGCTTGAGCTTGTGCTTGTGCTTGTACTTGAGCTTGTGCTTGAGCTTGAGCTTGTGCTTGTGCTTGTGCTCGAGCTTGTGAGTGTTGCTTGTGCTTGTGCCTCGCCGGTCTCCGATACAACCGGTTCCGAATGCGCACGCCACACGCCCGTGCGACGCGCCCGTGCGCCTTTTGCGTACGCCCACGCCCGCCCTCTGTCGTGCTCTTCAGGAAAATCGAGGACATCTTCAACATCATGACCGAGCTGCGGGCCATGATGGTCTGGAAGCTGCTCGTCATCGGTGAGAGACATGGCGGTATTGGCAGCGGTATATGACAATGCTAATGGTATCGGTATTGGTATTGGTAATTGTGACGGTAATGAGATTGGTTCATAGTGGTAGTGGTATTTTGGTGTTGGTGGTCACGCGTACTGCGAAAGAGGTATAAGGTATACCTTTTTTTGGCTGAAACGTTTTTCTGGAGGACGGGGCTGGCTCCTTAACCCATTCAGAACTGAAAAAAAACGCCCACACTAATTCCAAGTAGTTTGTCCCCAAATACGCGGGACCAGTTCTTAAGGGGTTAAAAACCCAAAATTGTCGGAATTTCATGTTTTGTGTTGCAAAAGTTTTTCGTTGTATACTTAAGGCCATGGGATTCGTCCATCGGGTATATACTGTACGTATATAGCACGTTTGTTTTCCTCCCAAATCAGTGTGCAGGCTACTGCAGGTATAGAGCTCCTTAAGTCACCACCCGCAGAGGGCAAAAACAACATCGTAGCATGCGTCTGGTGGTAGTGATATTGTCGTTCCTAGTGGTAATGGTAATAGTTAGTGGTTAATGGTGTTGGCAGTGGTATTGGTGATGGCAATTTCAGTGGGTACCCCGATTTAAGAGCGCCCAAGACAAAGAGCATTAGGTATTTAAGAGCGATCAAATCGGCATGCCCCGCCTATACTCTAAAAGCTAGATGTTGCCCACTACAGATAAGAGCAAATGTGTAGTTAACCCATTCAGAGCTGAAAAAAGTGTCCCACACTAGTTCCGAGTATTTTGTCCCCAAATAGGTGGGACCAGTTCTTAAGGGGTTAAGAGCGCTTGTTTTGGCTTACGATTGTCACGGGGCGCTCTTAAATAGGGGTATGTACCCACTATAGTTGTATTGGAACGGGAGTGGTAATGGAAATGGAGTGGTATTGGTGAAGGTGGTGGCAGTCCATCACATCCCATCTCACTCTATCCCATCCCATCCCATCCCATCCCATCCCATCCCATCCCATCCCATCCCATCCCGTCCCATCCTATCCCGTCCCATCACATCCCATCCTATCCCATCTCACTCCATCCCATCCCATCCAATCCCATCTCACTCCATCCCATCCCATCCAATCCCATTTCACTCCATCCCATCCCATCCCATCCCATCCCATCCCATCCCATCCCATCCCATCCCATCTCGCCCCATCTCNTCCCATCCCATCCCATCCCATCCCATCCCATCCCATCCCATCCCATCCCATGCCATGCCATCCCATTTCACTCCATACCCTCCCATCCCATCCCATCCCATCCCATCCCATCCCATCCCATCCCATCCCATGCCATCCCATCCCATCCCATCCCACCCCATCCCATCCCATTCCATCCCATCCCATCCTATCCCATCCCATTCCACCCATCCCATCCCATCTCACTCCATTCAATCCCATGCCATCCCGTCTGCTCCAATAACCGTTTTTTGGGGCGCGACTACCGCTTTTTTGTTGTGCAGTGGGAGGGCGGGTAGGTGAGACCTACGGAGATCGGACCGTGTCGCGGTGGGTGAACCAGGACAACATGGGCTACATCGGGATCATCACCATGTTCGCCCTAAGGTGATAAAAAGTGGGAGGGTTTTGATATTTTTTCATTTTTGGTTTTTGTCCCATCCTTGCCAGTAGGGCTTAACCCATGCAGAACTGCAAAAAAAAAACCCACACTAATTCCAAGTATTTTGTCCCCAAAATACGTAGGACCAGTTCTTAAGGGGTTAACAGGCGGGCATGGCATGAAACTAATACCAGTTTTTGAAAAACAATGTTGGTAAGCCCACTCTTAAAAACACGTTTGTTTGTTTTTTCCTTACTTCATTTTCTTACGTATCCGTTTCTTGTGATCTCTCGGTGGATTTTGTTTGAACAATCAATGGCCACATAAGAAGCGCCTTTTCAAACCATCTCTTTTCTTCTTTTTCATAAGTGATCTTCACAGACACTTCGGTGCCAGAGCCTCGATACACGGATCATTCTCTCTCACTCCTCTTTGCGTGCGCCTGCCTGTGTGTGACCGGTTGGGTATAGGATTATTTGAAGCCTCGTTATAACTAACTCCACCTGCATCTCATACCTACCGTTACCTGTACCTGTACATTTAATTACCTCCACATGTACCCTTGTAATCACTTCTACCGTAGCTGCACCTTATAGCTACCTGCACCTATACCTGTACCTTTAATTTCCTCTGTGGGTATCTTTGTAATCAACTCTATCTGCGTTTTGTAGTTACCTGTACTTCTACCTTTAATTACCTCCACGGTACAACTAGCTCTAAACTACACCTTCGAATCACCCTTACCTCTGGTTTCTAAGGATCTCTACCTGCACTTTATAATAACCTCTACTTGCACCTTACACCTATCTCTCCCTCCACCTTATAGTTACCCGTACATGTACCTTTGATCACGGCTACTTGTAGTTACCTGTACCTGTACCTGTAATTACCTCCATGTTACAACTACTGTAACTCAAAACTACACCTTCGAACTACCCGTACCTCTACCTTTTAAGGACCTCTACCTGCACTTCATAATCACCTCTACTTGCACCTTACACCTATCTCTCCCTGCATCTTATAGTTACCTGTACATGTACCTTTGATTACGGCTACTTGCAGTTACCTGTACTTGTACCTTTAATTACCCCCACGTTACAACTACCTCTAACCTGCACCCCCTACTTACCCGTACCTCTACCTTCTAAGAATCTCTGCCTGCAATTTATTATTATTATCACCTCTACTTGCACCTTACGCGTATCTCTCCCCGCACCTTATAGTTACCTGTACATGTACCTTTGATTACGGCAACTTGTAGTTGCCCGTGCTGGTACCTTTAAACACCTCCACGTTACAGCTACTCTATTACCTGCATATTTTAATTACCCGTGCCTCTACCTTCTGAGGATATGCATCTGCACTTTATAATCACCTCGACTTGCACCTTTCATCTGACAACATGTAGTGCTTATTGCAAAATCATATCATGATGATATCATGCCTGAATACAGTACTCGACCAAAACTTATACCAATAATGCAGTCCCCCTTCTGAATGCCTTTACCGGCTCCTCACCGACGTTTCACCTATTAAACCTGAAAGGGGGACATTTACTTGTAGTGCCTTTCAATGAAATCTAATCGAGTGACGAATACATCCAAACTGCTGTGTTCCCCTTCTTCATACCTTACACGTATATCTACCTGCACCTTTTAGTTACCCGTACCTGTACCTTTTAGTTACCCGTGCCCTGTACCTTTTAGTTACCCGTACCTGTACCTTTTAGTTACCCGTACCTGTACCTTTTAGTTACCCGCACATGTACGTTTTAGTTACACGTACCTGTACCTTTTAGTTACCCGTACCCTGTACCGTTTAATTACCGCTACCTGCACCTTACAATTACCCGTACCTTCTTTTTTTTTCTTTTTTTCCCATCCCATTCATTATCTTCGCACTTCCGTCTTCCTCCCTCCCTAGTCGTAACTTAGATCCGGAGTCACAAAGTAGGCTCCTCTCCCTCCTTCCCCACTACGGTTCTTGCCTTGATTTTTATCGCGCAGAGGGTTCAGCCTTCTCAGCGCTCGTCGATTTTCATCGAATTTTGCTAACTCACGCTCTCGCGCTTTCCGCTATTCAAGATATTTTTTGCAAGAAAAAGTCCCTACGAGCATGCACTCGGCGGGGCTCGAACTCGCGATCTCGACGCTAACAGGCTTCGTGGTTACCTGCCAGCCCACCGAGGCGACCGGCTGTACCGTTTAATTACCGCTACCTTCACCTTACAATTACCCGTACCCTGCACCTCCTCCTTCTCCACCCTCCCCGATACCCCACCCACTGCCGCCACAGCGTAGTGTGGCCCATCCACCAACGTCTGTTCCACCCGCTGGAGTCCTCTGACCCAAAAGTCGTGCAAGCCCTGGCCAGGCGCAAACGAAGGTAAGATTGCGTTTTTTTTTTTCAATGTTCCCAGGTCTCCTTTTTCATGATCTACTGGTAGATAATTCGGGGTAGATATGATTCCCTGATGTATATTGCTGGATTTTGATGGATTCCTGAAACACATCTCACTGGATAGAAAGGTTTCTCTGGTATGTATATCTCGCTAGATTGATAGGCTCCTGTGACACATCTCGTTAGATGGATGGAGAGATTTCTCTGGCGACATGTCTCGCTAGATGGATAGATTCCTCTTGACATATAATACGTATCTCGCTAGATGGATAGATTCCTTTTTGTTTTGTTTTGTTTTGTTTTTTTACCCTTGAAAATCGCTCTCAATAAACAGGGGACCTCTGCAAGCCCTCGCCGTTGATCCCAAGCGGTCTGATCGCTGCTGTTGTACATACCATCCCAGTTACATTGTGAACCAAGCCACCCAGTGTACTGACTCCCCTTCTACGACACCACCCGCCCCCTCTCCCTCTCCTACCCCCTCTACGATACCTCCCCCCCCGGTGCTAGCAATGTTTGCCTGATCGGTGAAAACCCGACATGCTCCGTCCCGGCATTGTAGGGATGTGAGGGTCTATGGTCATACGAATACGGCCATGCATGAGAATGAAGTAGCCCCCCCCCCCCCCCCCTACATTGTGAACCAAGCCGCCCAGTGTGTGTACTGATACCTCCCCCGCCCCCCTTTTAAGTCACCACCCGTCCCCCCTCCCGCTCTTACCCTCTCTACCCCCCCCCCTCCTCCCCCCCCTTCAGAATATATATGATATATTTAAGTGAGCGTTGGTTGGCGTTCGCAGTTTTCGAGGCAACGACGCCGTAAAACCACGCCTGCCACCTCGCTGTGGTGTGAGTAGACAAACCAGAGCGGTTGCCTTATTCTTTTTTTGTTATTTGTTTTTGTGCCACGGTCTCACCAATGGCTGGGCGCCTCGAGCTAGATCTTAGTGCAGGGTCGCCCGGTGGAGAACCTTTGTTCCGCACAAAGGCTGGTGGTCGGTACACGTGCATCGCAGCGTGACGGCGACCGCAGGATTAATATGGTAAGGCATGCGCGAGGCCAGTTTACATAGTAAGACCGCAATTGCTGTCTCCGGACGGGCCACACAAGGAAATTAAATTGACATCATTTGAGCTGTGGTCATAGCAGTGCGCGCCTCAGAGGCGAGTTTTCGCCTGCTAGCATGATTGCAGCTCACCCTCATGCTTTTACGTCCCAATGATCTTCACGCGTTTTCGCGCTTTTTTTGGTGAAAGAATGTGCTGTGGTGGTGTGGGGGAAACCAACGCTCTCGCTCCGTCCAGGCTTGAGTGGCTGCGGCAAGTGGGCTCTATAGCGTATATGATACGGCGTGCACGACTGGCACCCCCCTGACCCCCCTCCGTCTTGCGAAAGGGATGCCGTTGGTCAATCGTAGTTCAAATGAACTAAGGAAAGAACATATGAGTACCCCCCCCCCATTATATTATTTATGGGCTTGGTGTTTTGCGTCGCTGGCGACGACCGTTGTAAAACGTGCTGTCACTGCGTGAGCCTCAGAACCAGGTTTACGTTTTTTGTTTGGGCGGTTAACCCAAGCTCGCAAGCGCGGTCGGAGTTAGTATTTGTGCGAGTGGTGTAAGACTTTGGCTCAGCACAGGGGATTATATCAGCTGTGTGATGTGAGGCGTAAGGATCATGAGGCAGATACATAGTGCTCCCATTGCCTGTTCAGGGAGTGCCCCAGAATTAAATTAAAACTCATTGTAGCTGTCATTCATATGCAATGTTCCGCTGACAAGCGGTTCTTAGTAGGGATGCAGCGCTCACCCTGATCATGCGACTCGCCCCAACACTCTCGACCGGGACGTTCGCGCTTCTCGAGGTGCTTGAGCCAATGTCTGCCTGGTCGGTGACACCTGACATGCTCCGTCCGGAGCATTGTAGGGTGCAAGCGTCATCATTAGTCCATACGTTACCGTCCGATGCGATTGAAAATGAAGTACACCCCCCCCCCCCGCCTCCCTAATATGGGAGTTCCGTCTGTAATTGTGTCAGCCCCCCCCCCCCCCCGCTTTCCCCCATCCGAATATTTGGGCCTCGATCATAATTGTTTCAGCTGCGCAGTTACGGCACGAGACGAATGTCTTACGCTCACCGTAGGAGGTCCACGCCGTGGAGGGTCGGAGTTGTTCATCGTTCTTCCGTGCGTGAACAGTCGGATTCCAGTACGAGAAGCGACTCGACGTGTTCGAAGCCCTTTGTGGACGTACGAGAGAGTTAGTGTTCTGAGGTTGCAATCGGTAGAAACAAAAGGAAAAAAAAAATAAAAAAAAAAAAAAAAAAAAACCAAAAAAATAAAAAAAAGAAGAAAAAAAGTAAAATCCAAAAACCAAAAAAAAATTCGAAATTGATTATAGGAATGGCCCTAGGGTCTGATGTCTGCTCTCGCGAAATAGAGGATCATAGGCATGCTCTTTCTCACGAAAAAAACGGAAAATAGGAAGTGAGGCATTAGTCTACGAGAGTTTAGTGTGCAATCGAAACTGAGGCATCACTAGGGTTATAGGCGCCCTGCTACTCTCGGAAATGGGGATATATAGCCATCACACTTACTCTCGGAAACAAAAAAAAACAGAAACATAGAAACAAGTCAATGCCTTAAGTGTCGAAAAAAGGAGATATGGCATGCACAATTACTGCTCGAAAAATAGAGGTTAAGGCATGCCTTAACTCCTCGAAAAATACGGATGAGCATGTCTTAGTCTCGAAAGTCAATAGGGTAAAG
>MEHQ01001731.1:339719-350628 GCA_008828725.1 Saccharina japonica
CCCCCCCCCCCCCGCCTTTCCCCCCTCCCGAATATGCCTCTGTCATAATTGTTCAGCTGCCCAGTTACGGCCACGAGCGTGTCTTCGCTCACCGTAGGGGGGTCGGAGATGTCATCGTCTTCCGTGGTGAACAGTCCGGACTTCCAGTACGAGAAGCGACCCTCGACGTTGTTCAGCCCTTTGTGGACGTACGAGAAGGTTAGTGTGCAATCGGAAATATGATTATAGGGAATGGCCTAGGGTCATGTTCTGCTCTCGGAAATAGGATATAGGGCATGCCTTTCTCTCGAAAAAAAAAACGAAAATAGGAATAGGCATGTCTACGAGAAGTTTAGTGTGCAATCGAAAATGAGATCATAGGGTATAGGGCCATGCTTTACTCTCGGAAATGGGATATAAGGCACACCTTACTCTCGACAAAAAAAAAACGAAAATAGAAATAGTCATGCCTTAAGTGTCGAAAATGGGATAAGGCATGCCTTACTGTCGAAAATAGGGTAAGGCATGCCTTACTCTCGAAAATACGATGAGGCATGTCTTAGTCTCGAAAGTTAGGGTAAAGGTGCGCAGGAAAGGATAATTGGTTCGGATGAGATTGGTGGTATTCGACGAATTGTGTCGGTTTTTCATTGCGAATTATGAAATGCCCTGCATATTGTCGGAAGGCAAATCATGTAATAAAATATGAAAGGTGTGCAGGAAGGAGGATAGGTTTGGATGGGATTGGTGGTATTCGACAAATTGTGTCAGCTTTTTCGTTCTGAATTGATAAAATGCCCTGCGCACTGTCGGAAGGCAAATAAAATAAAGAAATCATAATAATGATAATAAGGCACACCTTACTTTAGAAATTAGGATAAGGCATGTCTGCCGAAATCTCGATAATAGGATTCGGATAAGGCACGCCTTACTATCGAAAATAGGATAAGGCACGCCTTCCTCTCGAAAATAGGATGAGGCATATCTGTCATAATCTCGAGAATTGGATAAGGCATGCCTGCCGTATTCTTGACAATAGGATTGGGATAAGGCATGCCTTGCTCTCGAAAATAGGATAAGGCACGCCTTACTCTCGATTTTAGGATACGCAATTTCTCCCGTATTATCGAAAATGGGATTAGGATAGGGCATGCCTTACTCTCGAAAATTAGGTTAGGCAGGCCTTACTCTCGAAAATAGGAACATACATTTCTGCCGTATTATCGAAAATAAGATAGAAAATAGGATTAGGGTAGGGCATGCCTTACTCTCGAAAATGGGGTTAGGATTGGGCAAATCGGAAATAGGAAAGGCATGCCTTACTTTCGAAAATAGGATAAGGCTTGTCTGTCTGATTCTCGAAGATAGGATTAGGATAGGGAAAATCGAAAATAGGATTTCAAGGTAGGGCATGCCTTACGCAAGAAAATAGGATAAGGCACGCCTTACTCTAGAAAATAGGAGAAGGCACACCTTACTCTCGAAAATAGAATAAGACACGTCTTACTCTAGAAAATAGGATCACGCATTTCTGCCGTATTATCAAAAATAGGATTAGGATAGGGCATGCCTTACTCTCGAAAATAGGATTAGGGTAGGGCATGCCTTATTCTCGAAAAATAGGATAAGGCATGTCTGTCTGATTCTCGAAGAAAGGATTGGGATAGGGAAAATCGAAAATAGGAGCCGCCTTACTCTCGGAAATAGGATATTGATAGGGCATGCCATACTCTCGCTAGGAACTCGCGCTGCCTGGTGGGTATTTTGCAGCTGTTTGAGTCAACTACTACTTCACTGTGCGCTCTGGTGGAAGGCATGGATGCGTTAAACAAAAACAAAATGCAAACAAATTAAGCGAAGTAACTTGGCAAGTATTTGTTCTCGGGGAGATATTCGGTTAGGATCTTCCCGCTATAGAGATATACCCGTTTTCAGATGCCATTCATTTTCGGACCTCCGGCTTCACCCAGTTTCGAAAGTAAAGGCACGCCCTACCCCCTGCACTTTAGGTGGTCGTGTAATACCTATACACACCAGCTCGTTTCGCTCGCAACCATTGCCACCCCTCCCTCTTCGACTCTATCCACCTCTTGCTGTCTCCGGAAGTGGCCACACCAGAAATTAAATTAACTCATTGAAGCTGTCGTCCATATGCAAGTCCGCCTCAGAGGCGGTTCTCAGCAGGATGCAGCTCACCCTCCATGCGACTCGCCCAATACCTCACGGCGTTTCGCGCTTGGTGCAAGCAATGTCTGCCTGGTTGGTGAAAACCCAACGCGCTCCGTCCCGGCATTGTAGGGATGCGAGGGTCTATGGTCATATGACTACGGCCGTGCACAACATGAGTACACCCCCCCCNAAGTTCGATATTCAGATATACCGAAAGTTTGATATTTCGATACGATATGCCCTATTAATAGTTACGTAGAACATTACAACACACGAATGTGGTTGGATCGCATGGAGCATGCCGGAGCCCTTTGGCTCCTTGCTCGCCCCCCCCCCCCCGCCCGCAGCTTTATTTGCCCACGAACCCACGGAACAACTCGGGGCGGTCGGGATGTCGGAACTTTGCTGATACGCTCGCTGACAGCTGGCACGCTCACAACGTGTGTACCGCCGTATATGACACCGTATACCTGGTATCATAACGTATACCGGTAACGCTCACAACGTGTGTGTACCGTATATCATACCGTATATCTGGTATCATACCGTATACCTGTATACCGTATACCATATACCGGTATACCGTATACCGGTATACCGTATAAATAGCGTTTATTAATAGTTCGCACAGGGGTGGCGGATTGTTTTTCAGTGCTCGATTTGATCCTGGACACACAGGAAAAGAGGTTGTCAACACCGAATACAATACCGAACAAGCTGTTTTCGGCAAAAAATCTGATCGAGAGCCTTCCGAAAAAATTGTACATATATGTATACAATGTTCAACTTTAGCACACGCTTTCACCGCCGTCGGACGCATGCTATTTACGATGGAGGTATATGGTATACCTTTTTTTGGCTAAAACGTTCTCGGAATGACGGGGGGCTCCTTAACCCCTTAAGAACTGGTCCCACATTTTTGGGGACAAACTACTTGGAAATAGTGTGGGATAAGTTTTTTTCAGTTCTGAATGGGTTAAAAACTGGTCCCACCTATTTGGGGACAAACTACAATATCCCACACTAATTCCTATGAATGGCAGTTTCTTTGAAACTACCATTCATAGGAATTAGAAAGAAACTACCATTCATAGGAATTAGAAAGAAACTACCATTCATAGGAATTAGAAAGAAACTACTATTCATAGGAATTAGTGTGGGATATTTTTTCAGTTCTGAATGGGCTACGCCCCAAATCGTCTTTATTGCATTCATTCTTGTGTTGCAAACATTACCATTGTTCATTTTTTACTTTTGGCCATGGGATTGTTCATGGGGTATATTATAATTTTTGTTTTTTTTCTATTGAATCGTTTTTTTACTTAGTATTAGTATAGAGGTCCTTAAGTGGCCACCCTCAGAAGGCAAAATCTGTAACATGGTGCACCTTTTTACCGTATGATAGCATGCGTTGGCGAGAAAACGAGCGCTGAGATGGCACCCTGGTGCGAACTCAACGCTCTTCACCGGGTACAGAAAATAGTGCCGGTCCGTCAGTAGTTAGTGCCGGTACGTGCCAGCCTGAAAAAAACGGCACTATTGCGGCAAACCGGCACTACTCCGGATTGGGTAATACATTGGTTTTAGAATGGAAATTAGAAACTGTGCCAGCCGAAAATACCGGCACTACTGTATATATACTCGGAAAACCGGCACTAATGAGGGACCACTATTAATACTACTGCTGTATAGACACGTGCTACGATAGAGGTGCACCATACTTTTTCTGAGCTCCTCAGAAAATGATTTTAGAGGGGAAAAAACGAAAAAACAGTGCTTTTCTACGTACCCGATTAACCATCCCATGACCTATTATATGTATAGTATGGACAAAAATGCACACACGACGATTTGGGGATAAGGAGCCTTTAGGGCCCGTTTTAACGAAGAAGAAAAAAATTCAATTTGAAAAAAATATATTTCAAATTCGCTTTTCATTGGTCAACACACGCACCAGCACCAAAGATTAGGATCTTGGGGCATAATATTGGGTGCTGGTGCGTGTGTTGACCAATGAAAAGCGAATTTGAATATTATTTTGTCCAAATTGAATTTATTTTATACTCGTTAATTCGGGCCCTTAGTAGGTCATTCAGAAAACAATTTTAGCCAAAAAAAGGTACAGTACCTCTTATAAGTCTATATCGTTGCACGCGTCTATATAGCATTTTCCATTCTGGGCGGAAATATAAGGGCCATCCATGCAGTATTATTGAGACCAAGCGGTCCTTATATATACGCCCAGAGTGATTTGACGCTCAGCACCTTTAAAACCGGTCCCACGTTTTCGGGGACCAACTACTTGGAATTAGTGTGGGACATGTTTTGCAGTTCGGAAAGGGTTAAGGTGACGTAACCGCCTGGGACGATTTTCAGAGGCGATTTTCTCCAAGCCATGCCTTCGAGGGCAGGGGTGCACACGACGAAAATGGTGGCTCTGGTCGCGCGGCGTACACAAACATAAGTAAGTCTCCAACCTACCCTCCACCCACAACGGCTAATACCCACATGTAGAACTCCAGCCACAACGCATCAATCACATCGATAAAATAATCCTTTCCGTTCGGAGCTAAACGTTTGTGTACTATGGGGGGGAATAAAACGTGGTGAGCGTCCGAGTGTTGGAGGTGTCTCTATTAGGAACAGGAACATTACTGCTCCGTCTTGAAAGGGGTGCGTCGTGGTCAATGGTCGAAGTACTGAGGCAAGGGACAAATGTGTACGCTTGAAATGCTGCCGCGGCGTACCGTATCACAGCCACTACGGCCATGCACGACATGAGTACCCCCCCACCTGGTTGGTGAAAACCCCACGTTCTCCGTCCCGGCATTGTAGGGATGCGAGGGTCTATGGTCATACGACTACGGCCGTGCACGATATGAGTACCCCCCACCCCCACCCCCCACGTCCTGATGGCGAGGAGTTCCAACACGCCTCGCAAGAGCTGGACCTCCGGATGGTCAGAGGAGACTACGGGCAGGACAGCGAAGGGGGGGACCATGCCATCGAGCCCCTGAGGCTATGTTTGCTGCGCTTTTTGAGGGGAAACGACTTTTCTGTGAACAAGGCGTTTTCTCAGGTGGGTTGGTTTCAAGTTTCAGCCCCTGTGATGCTGGCGTCGATTTTTTTTTCCATGCTCCTTTCCCCTTTTACGACGTATTAATACTACAGAAACGACCCTTCGTTAATTCCAAGTGGTTCGTCCCTAAAACATCGTACGCGTACACCTGTGTTGCACTGCCCACAAAGTGAGAAAAAAGTACTTTCAGATAACGCCTGATTTGTGGAAAACGGGGTTGGGTCAATATCAGCCCCGAACAAGGCCTTTTTCACAGACACCGTGCTCCCCACAGAAGCCTCCAAATGACACACCACACGCAGAGCAACTCAATCAAGTCATGGTAGAGCCTGTTCGGTAGCTTGATCGTGCTTGATCCTCCTAGAGTTGGATTAATTCAGTTTCCTGCAGATGGAAGCAGGTAGCAGCTTCGGTCGAAGCAATTACGCCGCCTGTTTAGGCAATCTTCACGGCCGAGGTCGCGGTGGAAGGCGTGGACGAAATCGCCCAGAACTCTTCCTGTGCCCGTGTATATATGCAAGGAAGGTTTTCAGGGGCGGGAGATATCGGGATCGATCCTACAGACGGCGTAATCGGCCTCAGAAGTGTGCCTCAAAAATCAAAGAATCGTGTACAAAAACGCAGTCATTTGTTTCCTGCTGTATACGAGTACTCGTATTCATATTTTTCGAGAAAAATATTCGTTTTGAGCTGTAAAAAACAACTTGTTTACAGTACAAGAAAAACGACCTGGAACCACATTTTCAAACTTCAGCGACGAGGTCGCGCACCGTAGAGGCCACGGAATCGGCTGCCACTTTGCCACACTGCTGTGGGTGCGTCAAGGAGTATTTCGAGGGGCGGGAGATATCCGGATCGACGATATTGATGGAGCTGTGGTGGATTGCATATTTTCCCACAGGAAAAAAACAGGGGTATTGTTGTTCCAGTTGTCGATTGCTGAAAGTAAATTTGGCCAAATCACGATTATTTTGTGGGCAGTGCAACACAGGTGGACCATAGACCCTCGCATCCCTACAATTCCGGGACGGATCGGCAAGAAGCTGAAAATATAGGGAAATGTACAATATTCGGGGGAGAAATAGAGGCCAGGTATAGTAAAAACACACCTCTTGACGGTGATGGATGGATGTCCTGTGGCCACAGAGTATATATGCCAGCACAGTAGGTGACGTTGCATATCACTGAAAACCATAAAATTGAGAGGTTAAAACATTCTTGGCTCTCGAGTTTTTGTGCTGTGCGATCGGAACACGAGAAATCATATTTGTATTTTTTAATACATTAAAAAAAAAAATGATTGTACGTACTGGTATGTATTTTCCCTTTAGGAGGACAAGCTGTAGCTACCCAAAACAAAACTACGCCAGACATGTTGTTATCTACCGTCTAGTGGAAAACGCTTGTTACGGGAAACCACAGTAAATAGGACCTACGGTAAACACAAAAACCTATATATTTGCCTAATTTTACCAACAAAATTTTGTCCTATCTACTATTAGTCCCCCGTAATAGCAGTTGTACTGAGACGCATGCTACGATAGAGGTGCACCATGTTTTTTCTGAGCTCTCCTCACTTAAGGGGCGTCATACCTCACCGAAAAAATGGTTTTGGAGGAAAATAAGAGTGCAGCCGGATGCGAAATGTCATGACCGAAGTATACTCTAAAACATTATTCGTCACAAAAATGAAAGTCCGACGAATTTGGGTTAAGGAGCCCGATCGTT
The DNA here is from genome assembly GCA_008828725.1 of Saccharina japonica. Classification (NCBI taxonomy): domain Eukaryota; class Phaeophyceae; order Laminariales; family Laminariaceae; genus Saccharina; species Saccharina japonica. The sequence goes on from MEHQ01001731.1 coordinate 346,675, forward strand.
CAGAAAACGATTCAGCCAAAAAGTGCTACCTCTACCGTAGCACGTGTCACGACAGTTATACGTAGCACCAGGCGGCGTGCGCGTCAGAGATGTCCGTGCATTATAGCTCGGGGTACACCCCCTACCCCTATGTACCTCAGGCAGCACCCCGGGCTGCTGCCTCGCGGGGGCACTGCTGTCTTCGCCACTTTTTGTTTTCGACGATGATTCCCTCTGCAAGTCCCGGAGGGGTTCATAAACGACACACCTTGACTCACGAAGTAATTACCCTTGGGTCCTCTGGTCCAAACAAAATAACCTTGACTCACGAAGTAATTACCCTTGGGTCCTCTGGTCCAAACAAAATAACTTCTTGAGGTGTGCGTGTGTATCCCGCCCTGCACACGAATATACGAAGTCTAGGACGTTATAATTTGCAGTCATCTCTGTTAGGATTCACCCGTCCGCACGGTATATGATTAGTGCCATGGACAAGCAGGGTTTCCTGCCTCCCCCCTGTCATCTCTCTCTTCCTAGTCATGTCCAAAGCACCTGTTCGTTCATGCAGAGTAGGAAACCCCCCTCTTTCTCTGACAAAAAAAAAGTTTTTTTTTTTTTTTTTTTTTTTTTTTTTTTTTTTTTTCCTCCCCCCCCCCCCCCCCGATCTCCACCTGCAACTCCTTCCACTTTACGGTGTCGCTCGTTCCGATGGCAGGTTTCAAGCGCAGAGGGTATGCTGCGAAGACGCTGATGCGTTAGAAAACGGCTGCGGAGTTACCGGTAACATTGGCGGTAACTGTGGCGGTAACGGTGGAGGTAACTGTGGCGGTAACAGTGGCGGTAACTGTGGCGGTAACAGTGACGGTAACAGTGGCGGTAACTGTGGCGGTAACTGTAGCGGTAACAGTGGAGGTAACTGTGGCGGTAACAGTGGTGGTGAAGACCGCTCCTTGTCCTTCTCGGAAATTGTCCGAAAGTACATCGTGGACGGGGGGCCGGATGAAATCAACATCAGGTAAGGAAAGAGCCGATTTGTTTTTTTCTTGTTGGTTCGATGATGATGGTGCAGCGACTTCAGAAACTGACTTAGAGATCAAAAGTAATTATGGTGTATGCCGGTCACCCCGGTGGTCTAACAGTTAACCAGGAAGAACGCTAAGGTTGAAGTCAGGGGTTCGAGACTGCGTATGGAGGTTTTATTCTCAAAAGACATCAACTACTGTCGAGAGCGCCTATTATAGCGTGGGTAGGCACAATTTGGCGAATTTCGACGAGGGAAAGAAAGGGCTGAAGTCTTCTCGCGATAAAAATGCAAGGCAAGTGGGGGAGGGAGGAGGAGGAGAGCCTACTTAGTGACCCCGAATCTGAGTTACGACTAAAGAGGGAGAGATAAAATAAGGACGAAGATAATAAATGGGATGGAAATATAAAATAAAAAAATAAAAATATATGACATTGCACACGTTCTCCTCCACCGGTCGAGGCGGTGATGATGCAGCGACCCCCAGAAACAATGTTTCAGCAGCCCCAACCGATGTGCAGCTCTTACGACTGGTCCAGCTCAATCACCTTGAACGCCGTCACACAGCGACTCGGTACATAGACTACGGGGTTACTGCTGCTGCTGCTGCTGTAGCAAAGCACCTGCATCATCAAAATAGGGATCCCGTCTCACTCTGCCCCTCGCCTCTCTCCCCCCTCCGGCTCCCCTCTCTCTCCGCTTCCCTCCGTTGCCCCGATCGAAATCCTCTCAATATTTTTTGTCTTTGCTCATAAAATGTTTTGTGTTTTTGGCTTTCGGAAAAGCTCGACGGATAAGAAGATCATCTTAGATGTCTACCACGCCAGGAACTTGGATTCCCGCGAGTTATCGGCCAAAGAAAGGAGGTACGTATATAGGAAGATTACGTCTGGAGAGGTTTCTATGGTTTTCGGTAGCATTCATGGTGAGGGATGGGTGGGGGGGGGGGGGGGCCCCAATGTAATGAATGCCCGAAGGGGAAGGTATAAAAAATGACCCCCAGAACCCCCCCAACCCCGGGGGGGAGGTATGAATCATAGACCCTCGCACCCCTGCAACCCCGGGGCGGAGCACTTCGGGTTTCCAACGACCAGGTAGACATTGATTGCTTGCACCAAGCGCGAAGCGCCGTGAGGTGTTGGGGGAGGGTTGGAAAAGACGAGTGAGCTGTCGGCCAAGGGAAGGAGGTTAGTAGATTGGGTCTGTGAGCAGACCGCAAACAAGCCCCCCCCCACCACAGCCACCACCACCGCCACCATATCAACTCCCTCCCTCCCCACTACCGACACCACCATCACCACCACTACCACCACCATCACAAGCCCCCCCTCCCGACTACCACCACCACCACTATCACCCCCTCCCCCCCCACCTCCACTACATGAGTACACCCCCCCCCAAACCACTACCACCACTACCCCCACCACTTCGAAGTATAGATATACGAAGTATACATATTATACATGCCTGCATATATATACATATATATATATATATGACCAGGTAGTATGTACGGAACTGTTTTTTTTTCCAAGTTTTGTTTCAATGGAGGCTTTTCAGGAGGGAGGGGGGGAGGAGGCGTTCTTGTCGACTAAATACAACATTAGCCACCGGCGTAGAAGTCAACCAACTCATAATGTGTATTTAGCCGCTCGCTCGATAGCAACAAACACACCACCAAATGCCGACTATGTAATAATCCACCTTTGCCGTGCCGCGACACTAGCCAATCGTTAGTTGAAGCGGGAACCTAACATTCAAAACTCGGTGGGGCTTATCCAGGTTACGTATATACGTCTGGGCTGGTTCGCCCAAGCTCCACACGTACGCGTCAGGATGAGCAAATGACAGGGGCGTCGGCGGTTGATTAAGGATCTAATTATAAATCTACCCCGCCAACATCCCGCTGACGGATGACCATAGTTAACGTAGTAAACTTGCACACACACAAGACACGAACCGGTCAAGAGCGTGTTTGGGCGACAAGACAGACGTCTACATCTGTCGTAACTAGGATTGAGTCTGGGTGCCGGCTGTGAGAACGGAGATGCACGCACGCATGCCTGTTTTGACGCTGCGGTTTCCTCGGCTTTGTGTGCAATCTTGAATGCATCGGGTAACAGCCTTGTGGCGTTGTAGTGCCAATAAACAGTTCAATTTGTTTTTTTCCAAGATGGGCCACGTCCTAAACATGCTTAACAAAATTGGAGGGAGACGGTCGAACAAGTACGCTACACCGCCCTCGCGCCACCGAGAGGCATCCCATGCTCCGCGCGTACAGTATAACTATTGTAGTAACCTCGCCGTGCTACGATAGGAGGGGAGGCGGTTCGTGTTTTCTCGGGCATACGCAGAGGTGCGGTTCATGCTGGAGTCCAACCTGCTCTCAAGATTCATGTCCACAGCCGCTTTCAGGCAGGCCTCGGAGAGCGCGGAGAACCGCAGCATGCCACCATCAGTCTAGCCCTATATAGTGCGTGGCACTCTGGGCGTGAACACAAGGGGGGGCGTTTTAAAACATCAGGATGGAGACGGGGAAGGAAACAAAAAAAAAACGGTCCTTACATTTTCCGCCCAGCGTGGTAGCATAGTCTAGTAGTCGAGCTTTTTTTTGCCGGTTTTTTGCTGGTTGTGTTTTTTTTTCACCACAGGTATTCTAGAGAAGAAGAAATAAATGGTTTTGTACTCGCATTTCTTTCCTTGTTTCAAGGAATTTCGAGAGAATGGTTGGCGCATACCGTGCCCGAGACGAAGAGGACTGGTCCTAAGCAATGGTTGGGTGGGTGGGTGGGTGGGTGGGGTTAGTAGGATGGGGGATAAGGTCCGTGGTTTTGCTCGTTGTCGTACACGGTGTGGCTTACCGATATTTTCTCGGGCAAGTGGATAAGCCACCCTCATATATTAGCCCTTTGGGGGCGCTTGGGCGTGAGAGGGGGGGGGTGAACTCGAGAGCG
>MEHQ01001731.1:350736-365294 GCA_008828725.1 Saccharina japonica
TTCATTCTCGCTGCGCGATTGGTTTTATTTGATTGTCTGGGAAGGGGGGGGGGGTGCGTGGGGCTGGGGGGGCTGGGGTAGTGGAACATTTGTCTTTTCGTGCGGTTGGTAGATCGAACCAGGCTCCGAGAGGGTTCTGGGTTGTTTGGTTTTTCGATTTCGCGTGGGTTTGTATGATGAATGCTGCTGCCTGTTTTTTCTGTTGTTGCTGTTGCTGCTGCTACTGCTGCTGGTGCTGAGGCTGGTGCTGAGGCTGGTGCTGCTGCTGTTGCTGCTGCTGTTGCTGCTGCTCATGCTGCTGCTGCTGTTCATGCTGCTGCTGCTCGTGCTGCTGCTGCTTTTGCTGCTGCTATGTACATATGGGAGGATAAAGTGTTCGGATGCACTCTGTATAGGGGGGAATGCCTGTGTTTTTGCCTCCGCGCCCCTCTCTCCCTACCAGCGGGAGAGAGAAAACAAATAGGTGTTCCACGCTTCTTAGAGGCATGTTCTTTTACATAAATAAATAAACAAAAAGGGGCTGTTGGTGAGATGGAGGCTTTGGTCGAACCTCATATTTTCGTAAGCTGCTCCGCGTGATACGTTTCTGTTTTTTAAATCATTTTCTTACATATGTATACACGTACCGGGCGGGGCCGAAACCTGATCTGCGGCACCCAGCTATGAATATAGGTAGGGGGTAGGAATGAGGCGTGTTTTTTTTTTGTTATTTTAGTGACGATGAGGCGTTTTTGTCTTCTCCGCCCCCTCCCCCCCCCGCCCTCGTCCCCCGTCCCCTCGAAAGGGGTGTGTGGTCAATGGTCAAATTACATAAGGCAAGCAACAAATGAGTATGTCCTCCGCCCTCCCCTCTTTGTGGTTTTTACTCTTCCTGCCATGTCAAATTGGGTGAAAAAAGGCGCCCTGAAGGAGAGAGGAGCGCCTATAAATGATCATACAAGAAGTTTTGATGGGTTGATTGGTTGGTTAGTTTATCGATTGTCTGATTGGTTTGTTGTTTTTTTATTGACCAGTTTGGGTTGAGTGGTTGATGGCTTAGATCAATTAGGCTGTTGATTGGTTGATTTGATTGATTGATTGATTGGTTGGTTGACTGGTTGATTGGTTGATCGGTTGGTTGATTGATCGGTTGGTTGATTGATTGATTGATTGATTGATCGGTTGATTGATTGATTGATTTATTGATTGGTTGATTGATTGATTGATTGGTTGTTTTTTATTGACCAGTGTGAGTTGAGTGGTTGATGGTTTAGATCAATTAGGCTGTTGATTGGTTGATTTGATTGATTGGTTGAATGGTTGATTGATTGGTTGATTGGTTGATTTGATTGATTGGTTGATTGGTTGATTGATTGATCGGTTGATTGGTTGATTGGTTGATTGATTGGTTGATTGCGTGATTGATTGGTTGATTGATTGCGTGATTGATCGGTTGGTTGATTGATTGATTTATTGATCGGTTGATTGATGTGTTGCTTTTTATTGACCAGTGGGTAGAGTGGTTGATAGTTAGACCAATTAGGCTGTCGATTGGTTGATTGATTGGCTGATACATTGATCGGTTGGTTGTTAAATTGGTTGATCGGTTGATTGATTGATTGATTTGGTTGATTGGTTGATTGATTGATTGGATGATTGATTGATTGATTGATTGGTAGGTTGGTTGGTTGATTGATTGATTGATTGATCGTTTGATTGATTTATCGTTTGATTGGTTGATAGTTAGATCAATTAGGCTGTTGATTGATTGATTGGTTGGTTGATTGGTTAGTTGGTTGATAGATTGATTGATTGATTGATTGGTGGGGTTTGGCTGGTTGGTTGACCGAGTGATAGTGGTAGTAGTGGCGGTAGGTAGCGATGGTAGGGGGAGGGGGGTGGTGGTGGTGGTTGGTGGGGTGCTTGCTGCCTTCGCCACACACACATGCATACCGGTAGACAACGGTCAGATGAAACCAAAAGAGAACCCAGAGAGAACGCGTGAGAGACAGAGATAAAACAAAAACAAAGAGAGAAAGAGAGAGAGGAAGCAGCAGAGGGAAAGAGAGTGAGGGTGGGAGGGATAAAAATATAAGGTTAGATGTAGAGAGAACGGGAGAGAGGTAACAGAAGTTGCAGAAGCAACCTAGTACTGTAGTACGGAGGAGCTAGTGGGCGAGGTTGAGACGCTTCTACCGCCACATACATGCCCCCCCGAGAGAGATCACCACGCATGGCCTGCGACCGATAGCAGTAGCAGCAGCGGCAGCAGCGGCAGCATCAGCAGCATCGGCCGGTCGCCGTGGCTTCCTTTTCGGCAGGGCGCGTCCTGCTGGGCAACACCTTACCCGTATAAAACACGCAGAGGCTTTTGGTCATAGAGAGCAACCGCGCTCCCTCTCTCCCCATTCTCTCTCTCTCGCGCTCTCGCGTGCTTTTTTCGTCCCAACACGCGAGGGAACGGTACACGGCGAGGTTTGGCAGAGGCAGGCAGGCAGGCTGTTTGTGGGCCGGGTGGGTTCCCCCCCCCCCCCCCCCCCAATCCCCCCTCGTTTCCGTGCTTGGTTTTGTGTACGCCTAAGTAGTGTAGTTCCCAAAAATTGTGGGTTCGAGTATGGACTTTTGCTCAAGTGTCAAGTTCGAGTTTGCTCAGAACTGTGTGTGCTCTAGATTGTGTGCGCCCAAGATTGTATGGCACAGGTTGGGTGGGCCCGAACATTATGTATACTCAAGTGTGGGTTTTTGGGTTTGGTTTGCTCAAAATGATGCATTGCTCAAGACTGTGTGTACTCTCAAGTTTGAGTTTTTCTCAAACCTGCTCGTGCTCAAGATTATAAAAGTACCCTAGAAATTGATGTGTACGCTCCCAAAAGTTGGAGTTGTTGTACCCGCCCCCCCCCTCCCAAGATTTTTGTGCGCCTGCATTGTGTTCGGTAAAATTGTGCTGCTGTGTTTTTGTTGTGTATACGCGTGGGTTTTACGTACATACGTGATATGGTTGCTGTTTGTGTTGGCTCCGCACGACCACAAAGGGCCTGGCAGGGGTTACAGAAGTACCTCTTGTACTCTGGTTTGCTGGACGACGGTGGTATATGTACGGTAGTATAGCTGCAGTAGAACACAAACAAACCCAACCACAAAACAAGTAGGAGGAGGAGGAGGAAACGGAGTACAGGGACAACAACAAAATAGGAAACCAAATGGAAAAACAAGCTTGACGAAACAAAAACAAAAACGTTTTTTTTTTATGGGGGAAAAAAAAAGGTCGGAAAAAGTGAAGGGGAAAAGAGAAAAACACTATTTGCCGGTCGGCTTTTTCTCCGGAAAAGAAAAAATATGACGCGACCAACACCACCGCCACGAGCAACACACACACAACGCACGTTCATGCGGTACAGCAGCACCGAGTTGTTCTCTTTTTTTTTGTTACGGCAACATATGGTATCCCCCAGGAGTGATATCAACTAACCGTGGTTTTTATTCCCCAGATCAACTGGGGTCTCTACACAATCTACGTCGATACTATACCTTGTACGTACGCGACAACAGCACCACCTGATAAATTGGGAGTGAAGATAATATTTCAGCTCGGTTTTTGAGGGAATACTGATGGCGAGGACAGGAGGATCGGAGGACCTGCGAGTGCCAAAGTGAAGCCACAACAAACCTCAGACTGTAGCGGGATTTAGACCTTAGAACGGGTTAAATATGGTGAACCCAGGGAGTTGTAGGCAGGCTCAGAACCCTGTGCGTGTAAGAGTAGTACTCGGGTTGTACGAAGTGGTGGCCGTTTGATTCACAAGAAGCAGCGTGTGATACGAGTACAAGTATCATGCAAAAGTAACACGTCTGTCTGCCTCTTGAAAAAAATGCGCGGACTTGTATAAGAGTCGCACGAAAGTATCTCTGTACCGCAGTATCATACGCAGTACGAGTTTACTGCACCGGCATGCCCAGAATCAGCGCGAGAGAGCTGGTCTCACGAGCTTGGGGGGGGGGGGGGGGGGGAGGGAAGGGAGGGTATGCAGTTCAAACAAACACGAAGGGGCGCTACGTACACTGCACCACAAATGAGAAAGAAAGTCAAAGCCAAAATATCTGTGATCGTACCTGTCCTATTGGCCTCTCTCCTAATATTGCGCCTCGCTATGCCCGTCACCGCGTCTGTCTGCTGCACCGCTGTCCGTCCGCGTTGACTGTTTCAACCCACAACGAACAGCAACACTTCTCAACCCAATTGAAGTCCTCCCGCCCTGCACAAGAGGCACCCCGTTTGAAGTTAAACGGCAGAAGAAAATCCAGCCTCAGATGTAAGAAGCGTGGTCCTTTTTGGAGCCTAAGGGCTGCTAACATCAGATCTCGCAATGGCCGCATTTCCGAGACGTAATTGGACATTCTACCAAACACCCCTCCTACACGGTGGGCTCCACTCAAAATGTAGAGGAGTAGGGCGAGGAGGAGTGACCGTTTCTTTGCGTGCCTCATAAGGGGAAGGGATAGAGGGGGGGCAGACTCATTATTTGCTTGTCTTAGTCTTTGGCCATTGGCCACGTATCCCTTTCGAGACGGAGCACCGCTCCTACTCCTAGTAGAGACGCCCTCAACAGTTGGGTGCTCACTACGGTTGTTTCCATATGTTACATTTTTTGGTTTGCTAATCTCATCCTCTTCCTGTTTCGCCGCCTGTGGCCACCATCTATCTCCTAGGATAGCGATCGTTTTCTCGCTATTATCTAGTGTACCAAACTTCTCCATGTCACATTTGTCTATTTTTATCATCTTCTCTAACACATCCTGTTCCTCCTTGTACATTTCCCCCACTATGTGAATTCTACTCTCTATTGCTTTGCCACAAGGGCGCGAGAGGGGGGGGGGGAGGGCATTGTGAGGCAACCAGGCACGCTTGCTTGTGTCGGTCCTCTTTCCTGCCTTCTTCTGCAAAACCTTCATATATAATATGCTATCAAAATCTGTTCCATATCGTCACCAATAATATAGACTAAAAAACAAAATCATGATTCTACATAATAATCGTCGGTGGCTAAAAATCAAGAATCATGACAAACAAATCATGAATACAAATCAACAATCATGATCAAAATCATGAATAGTCTTGAAAATAGAGAGTATACTTTAATCGACTGATTTGTGTCGTTTGCAGACGCGGACCGGAATTCCTCGGCGAGCTTACCGAATAGAACCGCGAGACTTCGTAGGCAGCGGCGAGTGACATGTGTAAAGCCACCGCCGCAAGCGCGTGGCTGTGGGTTTCTTGGATTGGAATGGGCTGGGGTTTTTTGGCGGCGGTCGAAAAACAAACCACGATCGAAAAACCGCGGCAAAAAAAATAACGCGACAAAAAAAATCAGAGTCGAAATAGAGGCCGAAATGCTCGTGATGGGATTAATAATGTTTTCATTTGTTCATTTGTTCATTTTTTTTCCCATCCTACCATTTATCATCTTCACCCTCCATTTCTCTCTCCTTCCTTCCTAGTCGTAACTCAGCTCCGGGGTCACAACATAGGCTCTTCTCCCTCCTCCTCACTACGGTTTTTGCCTTCATTTTTTATCGCGAGAAGTTCACCCTTTCTCCATCCTCCTCGTCGACTCGCATCGAATTGCACCTACCCACGCTACTAGGCGCTCTCAGCAGGTTGATTACGTTCATTATTTATTTTTGCAAATAACTTCGACAGTCCAACCCGCGTGAGGTTCGAACCCCAGAAACAACTCTTAGTAGCATTCGAGGGTACCACTAGGCCATCGGGGCGACCGTTTTACGTAGTGAAAGGGGTGCAATGACATTCGACGGGAGTCGACGGGGGGTGGAAAGGGCTGAAGCTTCTTCTCGCGGTAAAAGTGAAGGGACGAACCGGAAATGGGGAGGAGGGAGGAGAGAGCCTGCTGTGTGACCCCGGATCTGAGCTACCACTTGTAGGAGGGAGGGAGAGAGAAAAGAAAGGCGAAGATAATAAAACGAGAAAGGAAAAAGGGAAAACGAATGTGAAAGGGCTGCACTTGGTATCTACAAGTTGCAACCAACCCAGATTCGGGGCCAGAAAACTTAGTGCTTAGAGTTGCGACAGCAGTTAAAATTGCGGGATAATTTAGACTTGTTTTTCCATGCTCTGGTAGGGGTCCCAACCCTGTGGTACTCACTGTAGTGCGACTCGTGCAGCTACTGCTGTAGGTAGGCCTATGTCGGAGTGCAAGGGGCGGTACCGAGGATGTGGGTACGACCAGAGCAGCAAGTGGTAGCAGCCGGTCAGGGGCCAAGCAACAAGCCGGCTCCTCCTGTGTTAGTTCGTACTACCACTACTGGTGTTTCTGCGGAGCTCGTGTGTGATGGTAGTAGAGAGGTACACGGCCAACGGTCACCCGAAACTTACAACGAGCGACCGGTCGATGTACCACGCGGCTTGCGAAGTAGAATAACGACCTCATCAGGGGAAAAAAAGTCACAGTTAAATCATAGAATCGCCTGGGCTAACCCCAGCCTCGCTCTAAACCCCCGTTATTTATTCCCCTTGGCAGCGTGGCTGGAATAAGCGCGTTATTACTCGGGACGCTTACCTCACAACGCGCATGCATACCATATGTGCATGATGTGAGCACGAGTTCGGTGCAAAAACAAATGTCTACGGGACACCTGATTAGAAAACGAGTTCATCGGGGGAAAAAAAGTCACAGATAAATCATAGCTGACGTTTTAGTTTCGTTAATATATATATTAAAGAAAAAATCCAAGCAATGCTAACAGTACGAAGGCACTCCGCAAAATAGTCATGGTACGTACTAATAGTAGAATACTTCGTCTTTCACTGCGGACGACACACACACGCACAAACTCAATCAGTCGTGGTGAAAATAAACCCCCTCGTACTCGTAGTGCCTTGATAACCCGACTCCCGAAAACCAATCCCAACCCCCCGCGCCCCTCCCTTCCCTTCCCTCTCCAGTCCAGCCCCCCCTCCCCCCCTCCAACCCTCCCCCACCTTATCACGATGGCGGCGGCACCGCAAAACGCTGCGTGGAAACCCCGGTTCAGATCGACGATACACACGTGCTTCGCGCTGGGTGGGGCCGGGGGGGGGGGGGGTCCGGGGACGGTAGAAATGCGCCATGAACCTAAAAAAGCAGATTTTGCTAACAAAGCAGACGACTACGACTGTGTGTGGCAATAAGCTTAACTACAATACAAAATGCCGACACCTGTAGCAAGGAGGTTGGTCGGCTGCCTAGAAAAGGCCGACGCTTGAGGCTAAGACTGCCATGAGAAAGGTCCACACATCCTGTAGAAAGCCCACTGCTACGTGCTGTCGTCAAGCAGGCCGGCAACTTGAAGCAAGGCGGATGGTCATTTTGGATAATAATGGCCTTCCTACAGCCTGTGGCGATGAGGTTTGACTGCTATATATAGGCAAAGCCCGGCATCTTTTGCAAAACGCCAAAACTGTCACAAAATAGAGGCGGACAATCCTGTGGCCAAATAAAAAGGCTAACTGCCATCCAAAAAGATCCACACTTGTAGCAAGGCCAACTACTGTCTTGTCGTCAAACACGCCCACAACTTGAAGCAAGGGCCATCCCCATTCGATATCGAAAATGCTGACAACCTGAAGCAATCAAGGTTTGACTGCCGTATGCGCAAGGCCGATACCTTTTTGTAGCAAGGCCAGCTCTCCCGGAGAAAGTCTCCCAGTCCTACAACAAGGCTAGCTGTGATCGGATACTGCCGACAGCTGAAGCAAGATCAACTGCCGCCGAAGATGCCGAGACCTTGTGGGCAACAAACAAAGGTAAGTTGTAGTCGGAAAGGCTCCGACACCTCTGCAACCAAGGCCGATAATTGTCGTCAAAAATACCGACAACAACAACAAACAGCAGCAGTACCAAGAGCAACTAACTGCCGTCGAAAAATGACGGCACTTACGGCAATAACACTAACTAACTGCTATCGAAAACCGCCGACAACTGCTGTATAGCAAGGCCCAAACCGCCATTGAGCGTGCCGACACCCTGCAGCAAAAAGGGAACCTGCCACCGGAAAGACCGACAATTTTTAGTAAGGCTACCCATTCGACATCGAAAAGGCTTGACAGCCTGAGGCGATAATAAGGCTGACTGCCATCGTTGCCGGCAGCGTGTAGCCATACGGCGGCTTTTGCCTTTGTCATCGAAAAAACGACAACGTAGCAAAAGGCTAACCGCATCGAACAATTGCCGACACCTGTAGCGAGGTCAAGCACGTCGAAATATGCCGACGAGATGTATTAGCACGGCCGACCACACATCGATACACGCCAACAAAAAACGTAGCACGGCCAACTAAGTCATCATCGAAAAAATGCCGGCAAATCTGGGACAACAAGGTCGCTGCCACCGAAAACAAAATGCCGGCACCTGTACGTAGCAAACGCCATTTGCGATCGAACATGCCATCAATCTGTAGCAAATTAGGCAACCTCATCAAAAAGAACCTCCCGCTCTGCTGCACCACCAACACCAGCGGGGGCGTGCGTGCGTGCCGCACCGCCATATCCCGTCCTCTTCTTCAGCCGGGGGTTGCATCGAACCTTCTAGGGGTAGCGGCTAATTTTCTGGCCTCCTCTTCAAGAAGGAAAATGTAAGGCGCATTGAAAAATCCTTCCTACAAGTATGGAAACCCAATTAGGTCGGATAGTCGGCACCTTCGGGAAAGCGACTAAAACACCGGCAACCGACTTTTGCACCAAAACACTTTTTTTCTTGCCATTATTGCCCTGCTAAAGGGATTGACGTCGTTGGAAAACCCCAATCCCCCCCTGTCGCCCTTCATTATTTCCCTGAATAAAAACAAAAAACAAGCCTCCACCCACGCAAGAGTGCGCGGACAAAACGCTGTTTTACGCTGTACGTACACCCATATATATTACACTCGCTTCTGCATCTACTACGACACCAAAAAAGTACAAGAAAACAAAACAAGGAAGCAAAAGTTAAACAATAAAAAAACAGAAAAACAAAATAAAACGGCGCGCCTCGCGATGTATACCCTGCCAACGCCCGCAGTGCTCGCTTCCGCTCACTGTATATATGAATATGTAAAGTCCCCCCCCCCCTCCCCCCCTCCCCTCCTCCCCTCCCCTCACCCCCAAACACCAAAATAAAAGGACACCTTGCAACTAAAGTGGGCCCGCGGTGTAAAATATGTACCAGGTATATTTTTGTAAATTTCGGACCGAAGGCTTTCTCTTCTCGCTTATTCTTCTTTTTTCTTCTTAGGCGCCACGAGCCAACAGACACAACAACGCACAACAAGCACCGCCTTAAAGAACCAAAAACAGAAAAAAAAGCGACGGCGCCATGGCCTTTCCCTTTCCGGGGTCGGGCCTGCATCACCGACCCATCGATTCGCAGCACGAATCCGACTGCGAAAAAACGGTCGAGAAAATATTTTATCAGGCCTAAAGAGCCGGAAAAAGTTTTTCAGCCCACGGGGGGGGGCTGAGGAAATCATTTCTACCCGCACGAAGCCAAAGACAAAATTCCAGCCAACGGGGCCAAAAATGGTAATTTTGCTTCGTACGAAAGGAGCCAAGTCTAAAAGTAGTTTTTCCCCGAGGCGGGGATACTTTTCATCAGAGCTGAAAATACTTTTTTTTAGTCAGGGGCGCTGGAATACTTTCCATGCAGAGGCTGAAAAACTACTTTTTATCGAGAGCGCCTAGGATCACGTTTTTTTTCAACGATGTTACTGCACGTATCCCCCCCCCCCCCCCTACTTGCCAAGTTTCTTGGGCCAATCCGCTACCAGATGGTTGCGTGGCGGTCTCGAGCCCAAACATAAATCACCCCCTACTCTAATATCATACGGAGCACAATACTTCGGCACGTACACAAAGAACACGCCCCCCCCCCCCCCCTCTCCCCCCTTTTGCCTCCCTCGCAGCCAGGCTGAAACACAATGGCTGAGCAAAGCGTCTACATTAAAAATGAACAGAAACACCTAAAAGTGTTGGTTTGGGCGTTCGGTTGAGCAAAAAAGCTTCCATTGACGAAAGACTCAGACCAAAACAATGGTAAAGCCTCTCCCCTATTGATAGCCGAACGGCTAAAAGCGACTAAAAAGTATCTAGAGAACTTTTTGAGCAAAAATCCAAAAGTATCTGCGGCCAGGCCGAAAGAAAAAGCGGCTGAGCTAAAAACAAGATGACTGAACTGAGCAAAAGGTTTTAGGACCAAAACACGACAGAACGGTGAAGCAAAAGTGTATTTGCAGCCAGAACCGAGAGAATGGTTTGAGCAACGACTCTTTTGTAGCCAGAACGAGATAAACGTTGAGCCCAATCGCTTGGCCGAAACACACAGCTTGGTTGAAGCAAACCTTCTTCGCCCCGAGACAGAAAGCAGGGTTGAGCAAAAACCGCTATCACCCAAACAGACAGAATGTCTCAGCAACGTTTCTTTGAAATCCAGAACGAGAAAGGTTGACCAAAATCCATTAAACCAAAAAACAGACGACTTGGTTTAAGCAAAGTGTTTTAACCCATTCAGAACTGAAAATAATGTCCCGCACTAATTTCAAGTAGTTTGTGCCCGAATTCGTGGGACCAGTTCTTAACCCATTCAGAACTGCAACCACTTTTTTGGGACAAAACTACTTGGAATTAGTGTGGTATCATTTTTGGAGTAGTAAAAGGGTTAAGGGGTTAAAGTCGCCAGACGGAGACAATGGTTGAGCAAAAGCCGACAAACCAAAGCAGACAGCATGAGTTTTAAGCAAACTTTTTCGTAGCCAGACCAAAACAAATTGGTCGAGCAAAAGCCTTCATTCAACCGAAAGCAGACAGAATGGCTGAGAAAAATAAAAGATTTGCAGCCAGAATGCAAGAATTCTCCAGCAACGGGCTTTTGCACCCCTTCTTGCTCCCCTCCCCCCGCTACATCGGCCTCCGCTCTCCACAAAACCGCACACACTCACAAAGCCATGAGCCAGCCAATACTACCATCATACCCACGGCGGACGGTGCCACAAAAAAAAACAAAAAACTTGCGCAACACATCTCTCATCCATCCATCTATCCATGCACCCTTCCTCCCCAGCGCTCACTGCCCCCCCCCCCCCCCCCCCCCCCCCCCCCCCCCCCCCAAAAAACACCCCCCACAAACAAAAAAAAAAAAAAAAAAAAAAAGCCAACCACTATCACCACCTCACATAGACGACTCCAACACACCAATAAAAAAGGGGGTCCCGGTAAGGCCGTCGGAATTTTCCGCGCAAAGGCTTAACGCCAACGGATTTTCCGCGAAACTTCCGAGAAAAAACAAAACAAAACACACCGTAACGTTCACATTTGATAAGGATCGCTCGCGTATATCGTGAGGGGGGTGTGTGTGTGCTCATGTCGCGCACGGCCGTAGTCGTATCAACCTGATAGAACCCCCTCGCATCCCTAGCAATGGCCGGACGGAGGCCCGGGGGCGTTAACGGGATTTGTTGCTTTGCCTTATAATAATTTTGAGCAAATGCACCCCTTTTGAGAACGGACCAAGGGGGGGTAAGCTTATCGACCTTCCTACCTTACCCCCCCCCATCATCACGCGATAAAAAAAACTATGAAAGGAAGGGGAGAGGGTGGGTGGGAGGGGGGGGGGAAAGAACGAACAAACATCTCCTATACGAATTAACCAAAGGGAAGACACAACACCGCGCGCCCTACACCGTCCGACCATCGCCTCACCCCCTCCGCGCGGCTCACCCTCCGTCCTCTCCCCGATTCCCGCCATATATACTTGAAAACCACAAAAACGGTATCGCTCTGTTACAGCAGGCTAAGAAAATATCTCGACCGTCGACTCACGGCAGGCATCGCGTCCTTTTCTTCCAATAGGGTATACACATCGTTGGCGTTTTGAACGGGGGGGGGAGAGAGGGAGGGAGGGGGCGGCTGCTGTGCCCTTATTCCTTACTCAACTTATCATTGCGACATCGTGGGGGGGGGGAGGGGGGGGCAGGGGGGATAACAAAACTCGATATCGTCGCTCCAGGTTTACTTACGTCATGGCCATACTTGGCGTGAAATTCCAGCCGACGATGGTTGACCGACGGTGGACTGACCGCGTGCTATACACGGGGTCGTGTCATGTTCATGTCAGCTTCTCTACCCTCCTCCATCCCTCTCTCCCCCCCCCCCCTCCTCGTACCCTCCGCCTCCTGTCTCTCTTCCCCCCCTCCTCCCGCTCCTTCCCATTTCCGGTGCTGAAACCTCAGCATGATCAGATCATGTCTTCATCAGGCGTTCCACAAGCCCCAGCTTCCCTCCACCCCCCCCCCCCCCCCCCCTCTTCCCCTTTGCGCATTGAAACCCCCAGCATGACCAGATCAAGTCTTCATCGAGCGTTCCACTAGAGCCAGCCCCCCCCCCCCCCCGCGCCTCCGCACATTGAAACCTGAGACCAGACCATGTCTTCGTCAGGTGTTCCACAAGAGCCAGCTCCCCTCCCCTCCCCCTCCCCCGCCCCTCCGTACATTGAAACCTGAGATCAGATCCGATCATGTCTTCATCAAGCGCTCCACAAGAGCCAGCTCCCCCCTGCTGACTCGGCGCCCAAGAACGATATACGCCGTATCCGAGACGATCTGCATGCACTCGAACTCATAATTCTTCTCGATCACCCATTCGTGGAATACGTCCTGGCGATAGTTTTCATACAGAAAAAAAGGCGTGCAAATAGCATTGGAGCGAGCGCGCGAGGGGGGGCCCCGCGGAGGGGAGGCCCGGGGGGGGCGTATTCATTTTTGGCTTGCCTTAGTCATTTGACCATTGGGGGGGGAGGGGGGTGTACTTCATTTTCATGCATGGCCGTAGTCGTACGACCATCAGTACACATTGTCATGTATGGTCGTAGTCGTATGACCATAGACCCCTCGCATCCCTACAATGCTGGGACGGAGCATGTCGGGTTTTCACCCAACAGGAAAACATTGCTAGCACCAAGCGCGAAGCGCCGTGAGGTGTTTATTGGGCGAGTCGCATGAAGGGTGAGGGGTAACAAATTGCCTTGCACATGGTCGTGGTCGTCGCATGTCATGCATGGCCGTAGTCGTATGACCATAGACCCCTCGCATCCCTACAAATGCCGGGACGGAGCACGTCGGGGTTTTTTCACCCACCAGGCAGACATTGATTGCTTGCAACAAGCGCGAAAGACGCCGCGAGGTTGTTCGGCGAGTCGCATGAAGGGTGAGCTGCATCCTACTACGTTACGAGGCGGACTATTAGGGAGGACCATAGTAAATAGGAAGTATTGTTAGGAAAACAAGAGAAATATCAAGTTTTTTGTGTGTTCTGTAGGGGAATTAGTGAATGCCCATCTGGTCATCAACGGCGGTGACCGAAGCAGGGCTCCGGAGCGTAACCCCCGCTGCATACGCGAAACGGGGGTCATGGGAGGAACAGCAACAGCAACACGTAGCAACAATCAATACCAACACCACCACCAACATCACACCAACACTGACAACACCAACTGCTACAACTACACCAACTACACTAACACCAACAACACCAACAACGCCAAAGGAGGCACCAAGACCAACGCCGATTGTACCAACACCAACACCAGCAACAACACTAAAAACATCACACCAACAGCAACAGCACCACCAACACCAACAACACCAACACCACCAACATCAGAAACAACAATAGCAACATCAACAACAGCAGTGCCAACACCAACACCAACCCCAACACCGAACACCACCAACATCACCATCAACACCAACGCCAACACCACCAACACCAACACCACCGACACCGACATTTCCAGCACCCAACACCACCAACACCACCGATGCCGCCACCTAGAGAGCCCAACAATACCAACCCCACCGACACCGACATTTCCAGCACCCCCAACAACACCAACACCAACAACACCAACAACATATACTGGGCCATCACCAACAACACCTACAGCGCCAACACCATCACCAACACCAACACCAACGACACCGCCATTTACAGCACCCAACACCAACACCAACACTAACACCAACACCAGCACCAACACCAACACCAACACCAACACCACCTGCGCCAACACCAACACCACCACCATCACCAACACCATCACCAACACCAGACCACCACCAACACCAACACCACCAACACCATCACCAGACCACCACCAACACCAACACTGATACTAACACCAACACCACCTGCGCCAACACCAACACCATCACCACCACCACCACCAGACCACCACCAACACCAACAACGGCGACCACCTGAAGCTGACCCGCGCAGTCTCACCTGTATTTGTGTCGTGGAGCACTGCACGAGCCTGAAGTCCTTATCCCCCGAAGGGCCATCCCGGTGCTTACGCGCTATCTCCGACATTCTAGTCACCACAACCAGGGCAGGAGATGTAGAGGGAGGGAGGGAGGGAGTTGTAGAGGGAAGGAGGGAGGCGGTTGTAGAGGGAAGGAGGGAGGGAGTTGTAGAGGGAAGTGGGCAGTTGTAGAGAGAGGAAGGAAACGGAGAGGGAGAGGGAGGGAGGGAGGGAGGGAGGGGCGGAGGGAGGGGG
>MEHQ01001731.1:365317-386993 GCA_008828725.1 Saccharina japonica
GGGGGGGGGGTTGCGAAAAAGGAAAAAAGGAAAAAGGAAAGAACTACAGTGGTTAAGAAGGGGGAAAAAAAACGCATACGTACGTAAGAAAGAGAGAGAGAAAAAAAAAACACAATAATAACAGTAAGCACAGTCGTAACAACACGAAACAAGAATAAGAACGAGAACAAGGATTAATCATATAGGACCAGTCATACGAACACGAACAAGCGTTCATCATACAGTAGGAGCAATCATAAGAACAAAAATAACGAGCATTAATCATAGGAACAATCATAAGAACAAGAACAAGCAGTCATCATACATAGGAACAACCATAAAAACAAAAATAAGAAGCATCAATCACAGGAACAATAATAAGAACAATAGTTTATTATTATAAAACAAGAATAAGAAAAAGCACAAGGTGAGATAAAAAAACCATGAGATAAAGGAATCCGCAGCATCGCCGCAAAAATATACAGCTGTGTGCGAGTTTCTTGCCAGCGCGTCACGCACTGTCATGAACGAGGTGTCGCTCCATATTTTTTACTTATTTATTTTTTTGGGCGGGAAAACAAAAAAAGCATGCATAAGGTTGATTGATTCTTAAGCGTTTTTTTTTGTTTCGGTCGGATTCGGGCTTTCCAGCCAGTCGGAAACGTTTTACAACCACCCGTAAAGCCACGGGAGTCGGCCGTGCGTTTCTCCGAATGGAGTCCACGAATTCTCTCCCAGAGGTGCCCAGCCCAAAAAATAAAAATATCGGCTTCTCCACTACAGCAGTATTAATAGTAGCACAGCCGACCAGCCAAAAAGGCTGTCAAAAGAGAAGAGGAAAATAAAAGTGCTACGTACGAGTACCCAATGAACAATGAATACCATGGCCCAAGTATCAAATGAGCGATATTGCAACACAAGAATGAAAAGTCTGACGATTTTGGGTTATTAACCCATTCAGAACTGAAAAAAAAACACACTAATTCCAAGTAGTTTGTCTCCTAATACGTGGGACCACTTCTTAACCCATTCAGATTAGAAAAAACTTACCCCACTCTAATTCCAAGTAGTTTGTACCCAAATAAGTGGAACCAGTCCTTAAGGGGATAAGAAGGCCGATCATTCAGAAAGCATTTCAGCCAAAAAACGCTACAGTAGTAGTACCTCTGTATGTTTTTTTTTTTTTTTTTTTTTTTCCATCCCATTTATTATCTTCGCACTTCCGTCTTCCTCCCTCCCTAGTCGTAACTCAGATCCGGGGTCACAAAGTAGGCTCCTCTCCCTCCTCCCCCACTACGGTTCTTGCCTTGGTCTTTATCGCGCAGAGGGTTCAGCCTTCCCAACGCTCGTCGATTTTCATCGAATTTTGCTAACTCACGCTCTCGCGCTTTCCGCTATTCAAGATAGTTTTTGCAAGAAAAAGTCCCTACGAGCATGCACACTCGGCGGGGCTCGAACTCGCGATCTCGATGCTAACAGGCTTCGTGGTTACCTGCTAGCCCACCGGGGCGTACCGTATAATAGCACGCGTCAAAATCTCGTCCGCCTGCGTCATAAACCAATAACCTTTTATGGCACCCTCGAGACAGTGACCAAAACATCGATAACTATGGTGTTTTCGTCATCAGCGTACCTATAAATAGCCCCAAAGGTCTGTACCGAAATATAAGCACCGTTATTATTGAATATTAGTGTATAAAAGGTGCTTATATTTCGGTACAGAGTAGTACTCATTGTACTACTATTAATATAAACCCCCTACATGGAGCAGTACTCGTATAGAGCTAAGAATAAGCTACAGGAACAATAAAAGCGTACGTAACGTTATCTGTACTGGTGTAACGGTACAAGTAGTTGCTATTGTAACCTACACGGCAACCAACACTTGAGTATAGGGTCCTCTTTCCGATGGTTAGCTTTAGCACATATTCGGGATAATGGAGAATGTTAATACAGGACACCTAACAAGAAACAGGCTAATCACAAAACCAGGCTGATAAGAAAGCCAGGCTGATATTTAAAGAAAAATCAGAAATACGAGAGTTTTTTTTTTATCTTGAAGCAAGTGTAAATATGATCCCATCTCAAATAAGAAAAAGTCCAGCCTGAGCCAGCTTTCCTTTCCTGTTTCTTACTAGGTGTCCTGTACTGACTTGTACTGTGTGCGAGAAGCACATAACGAACACTAAGCTAAGCCCTAAGTCAATATGAGACGCATAGAAATAAGCCTAACCCTAAGCCAATCAGAACTAATCAAACATTGGTTAGCAGTATCCTCTTTGTCTCGTAGACAGTGTAACTCAACCATTGCATAGCATCGAAAAAAGTGGCAAGCTCTTCGTATTACCGTTTTCAACTGTGGATCAAGACGGAGATCCTATGGGAAATCTAAAGCCGGAGATCCTACAGGTATATATACGAGGTACGTATAGGAAATCTGAAACCGGAGATCTTGAAGATCTCAAGTCAAGTCGGAGATCCTATGGGAAATCTGAAGCCGGAGATCCTAAAGGAAATCTGAAGCCGGAGATCCTATAGGAAATCTTCCGGAGATCCTGTAGGAGATCTCAAGTCAAGCCGGAGATCCTACA
Source organism: Saccharina japonica (assembly GCA_008828725.1). Classification (NCBI taxonomy): domain Eukaryota; class Phaeophyceae; order Laminariales; family Laminariaceae; genus Saccharina; species Saccharina japonica. Next base: position 367,888 of record MEHQ01001731.1, read on the forward strand.
GGAAATCACTGAAGCCGGAAATCCCGTACGTAGGAAATCTCAAGCCGGAGATCCGCGCCGTACCACGGAACATCTCCACAAAGAGTTTTTTGTTCGTATGGATCCCACCAGCGAGCGGACACAAGCAGTTCACGATATGAATATGAATACGACTCATACGCTCGTACGTAGTTACAAATATCGAAATATCCACAAAGGAAGGGTGTTTGTAGTAGGTAGGGTATCATATACTCTGGGGGTACCCGGGGACCAAACCTGGTTGATTTTTAGTGATACCCGGGTATGTACCCGGGTACTCCCCTGAGAGTATGTATCAGTATCCTATTACTGTAAATAAACATACCCTTGCACAGATGCTCCCAGTGTGCTTCATACACCGAGTACACTGGGGGTATTGAGAGTAGTTACTGCTGCAAATACTCGCAGTACGAGCGTACTACTGGCCAAAAATATTGCTAGTAGTGCTGGCTGTATCCGCAGTACAGAACCCCAAAATACTGCCAGCACTGGCAGTATCCGCCCAAACTGCTGCGGGTACCGGCAGTACCCGCAGTACCTAAGAGTACTCGTACAAAGAACTGACTGCCAGTACCGCATTACCGAAGAGTACAGAGAGAATCCGCAGTACAGAACCCCGAAATACTGCGAGTACTCCCAGCAATCGTACTCCGGCACTCTGCCAGTATTCTCAGTACCTCCAGCGCCCCCCCCCCCCCAACGTAATTATGGGGGCATCTGTGTGTGGTTTCTCCAGAAAATTTCGGATGGAATCATGGAAACGGAGCACGAATGCTCCCTGTATACTTCATACTCCGAGTATACTGCGAGCACTCGCCGTATGAGCAGTACCGAAAGCTGAAGTGCTCGCAGTACCTCCAGTACTCCCCCCCCCGAAAAATCCTTTACTTTACTCCTCACTCCGATTATTAATAGGAGCGTCTGTGCACCCTTGCTATAGCCCTACGAGATCTACGAGATCTACGAGATCTACGAAAGCTACTTATACTGCTTGTACTCGTAGTACATCCGCATTCTGGATAATGTATTGGTTACTATATGGTACATGACTATTTTCCGACAAGGAGACGGGGAGACATGGGAGTTATTTCCGTGCGGTGATCTCTTAAGAACACAAAATCACGAAAAAAAAGAAGACGGTGGGAACGGTAAAACTTGTTGTGATACGATTATCGTGTTATCATTATGCTATATACTCCTCTTATGGGCTATGACCCTCCAAATAGCCAATAGTTCTACTCTTCGTGCTCCGCCCCCCCTCTACCCCTCCTTCCAGAGAAAGTATGGATAGTATACACGGAAACGGACCTCTGCGTAGTATACACGTTGTATACCTGCTGTACGGTAGTACTAACATGTACCAGGTTATCTTACACGAGTATGACATCATTTCTCGTCTTCCTTCTGAGCCGTCAATCATTATTTAATCATTTATGGTAATGTTGAATATGCACAATCAGCACAGTAATAACAGAAAACCATGAAGGTACAAATATATGTACGTACAGCAGAACGATATTGATGATCTGTCTGATCTCCTGATGACCTCGTGATGGTGCCCAACGCCAGACTGAATACAACGGTATAAACACAAATAAGCTTTTACTCTGTGTGTGTTCTTGACATTAAACCGTCCTTTCTACCCGTCGACATCCAGCACACCCAGTGTCCGTGCCGATTCTTCATCCTCGAGGTACCAGTTATGTGGTCACAAAACTACGACACAGAGATACTACGCTGCACTCTGTACATGTACCTGAATCTTGGTTTAATTTCAAGTGGTTTGTCGTCATCATGGGACGGCAGTCCAAAAACCTGTTTTAATAACAATACACAATTAATAGTATATTAATAGGGACAATATTCGTAAGTAAATGTTCGATACGAAGCGTCGTGGGTGTTCGGCTGCAGTGGCTGCAGTGTTTTTTCGCCTGCTTTTTCAATCCATATCCACACACTACGTAATGTACTAACTCTGCTGTAGTTTTAGTGTGTTTTGCAACGCTGGTATTGTGTTCACCCGCCCCTCTTGTGAGTGTACGATATCATATCATAAAAATGTACACGCAACCTTGGGCTGCCAACGCCCGTACAGCAGTAGAATTTCAAGACTATACCAGGTTACCAGCTAAACAGAACCAGTAGACTTGGATTATATTAATAGCCGGTAACGGCGCTGCTTTCCGGGACTGCTGTCTATCGCCGTCGGAGGCAGGCAAGACGGGAAGACGTGCGTAGTCCACCTTATCGCCCAGGTGATAAAATAACACACCCCCTCGGTCGAATCTCCAAGCTGTTTTTCTAGACAGCTATGAGAGAGCGAAAACGCCGAGCAACGCATCTATGGACAGCAGATCTCGACGAGATCTTTCGAAAAGCCACCATTTTTTTTTCGGTGTGTGTGTGCCCCCAATGATTCGGGGAAAGTCGGCTCTGAAATTTCGAAATTTCGAAATTTTATCCCAGGGTGTTTTATCTTGATTATAGTATACTGTATGACAATCTACTCACACAGCACTAAGACTTACAGCCCGTCACTGTGTACCAGTATACTTCGAAGTATACTCGTAGCATTAGTATTAATAGTAGGATCGCAACAACAAAAACATTGTTTATGCATGTTCCCTTCGGAACACAAACAACAAAACAACGCAAGAAAACCGCATCGCTAACTGCTGTCGTAATCGCTAGATCGCTAGTAGACGAGAGGGTCAATCGTAGTTACTGATGAAATATATCTTGACTCTTGACGCCTTTTTAAGTTTTGTTTGTAAAACATTACCTGTAAGCTGAGCAGCAGCAGCACCAACAGCAGGAACACAAACAGTAGCAGCAGCAGCAGCAGCAGTGCAGCAGCAGAAGGAGGAGAAACAACACCAACAGCAGCAGCAGAAGCCAACAGGCAAGAAAGTATTCACACACCTAAGAAACACGGAAGATAAATAGAGTCGTTGCAGATACTATTAATACTTACTGCTGCTGCATAAACATACTGCGGTACTGAAGAAACCAAGGCTGGGATTCACCAGGAGACAAAGAAATTCGGGAACCGTTGTACTCGAAATTAGTGTAGACGCACAAATTTCTTAAATAAGGAATCCAGCCTGGGCCAGCATTCCTGTTTCTTACTATTATATTAATATGTACCACGTAACCAATCTGGTCGATAATATAAGACGCGTTTGACGTTTTTATCAAAGCTCAATTTTTTTTTTTTTTTTTATCCTCCGGCGGATGGGTCAAAATAAAGCTTACGCCCTCCACACTTCCACGTCTCACTTCGTGTCGTGTCAATTCACTCCATGCTCACTCGGAAGTATCAGCCCTTGCTGTCTACGACCTACGTAGCTCAAACGGGGATAATATTCCCGGCCAGATTCGTAACTTTGTACCAAAAGACAGTCCCATAATACTGCCTGTACTTCATACCAACATGGGCGGAAATATAAAGACCGTTTGGTATTCATATTGGTGTGTAAACGATGCCTATATTTCCGTCCAGATTGGTGAGTCGTAGACGGTACTCGTGTACTACGCTGTTCGAAATTGTAAGGGATGCTTTAGTAGTAATGTTAGTGGCTGAACGGTGTTTATATTTCCGGACAGATTGGCACTAGTATAGGAGCGCACAGCAGTCCTTGCTCGAGGATGATCCCATCTCTCACCTGAGATTGAGAGTCACCCTCTCGCTAGCGCGCCGAACCGACGCGAACTCGTTGGCGTTGTACTCCGATCTCCAGAAGCGCCGCCTCTCCTCCTCCCCCGCGCTGCCCCCCCCTTCCTCTCTCGCTGCGCCCCCGCCCCCACTCCCGCCTCCGCCGCCACCGCCGCTTGTGTTGCTGACGGGAGTGTCGCCATCTGCCATCATTTTGATATCATGACGAAAAGGTATGGAACACAGGAGGAGGTGTCAAGACTGCGGTGGGGGTATGTATATGAACGCGGAGCGCAGTGCTGCTGACTCAAGGCGGATAAGGGGGGGGGTGCGGTCTGTGCGAGTGCCTCCTCCCCTCTCACAAATACTGCAGCAGTCGGTGGCACGAGGGGGAGCGTTGCTGGAGCTGCTGATGATGCCGAGCCAGGAACCACAAGCGGAAGGTGAAAAAGAAACACTTCGGGGTCATTGCTCTCATCAGCTGGCTCTCGCTCCTTTTGAGTTACGATTGGAGACAGACTTGCGACGACGAAAGGGCTATTCTGTCATATCAAATTTGTCCGAAAATATAAGGACCTTTGTGTTTGACTATAGATGCATAAACGGTACTTACATTTTCGGACAGAGTGGTAAACAGCTCCAAATGAGGACGCGGAGACTTTCTGTTTCTCACAGCAACACTTTTCGTGGGGTGGTATACTGAACGCGCCGACCGAGGTACATCAACTCTCGGCCTGCGTCGGAAAGGGTACGGAACGTGGGGGGAAGGTCTGCATAACGCACCTGGGGGCGGAGGGAGTCGTGGGCTGCCTCCCCCAGTCCACCACAGTCCTCCTGCTCCTCCTCCTGCCTCGGAGGCGCCAGGACCGGAGGCGTTCGAACCAGAAGCGCCGGCCGGTCCGGTCCGCGCCGTCGCGGCCATGTCCTTCGCGTTCGGGGACGCTTGTGGAGATCCTCTTCTGTCACCTCGAGAGCTTTTCTCTGCTGGGTCAGTAGTTTCGCCACGGCGCTGGGTCATGTTCTTCATCAGTGTGTCTGCCTCGCTCTGTCTTGAAAAAAAACTGCGCGGACGAAAAAATGCAGGGAATAATACCCCCTGTTGAAACACCGCCTCGCAGGACTTCTAAACATCTTCTTGCTGTTACTTTCAAAATCCTGGAAGTATATCCGTTTGCGTATCATGTCATATGTCATCATCTGTGATCTGTGAGCGTTCGTGTGATCTCGCTTTTTCCTGTATATTTGCACGCGGTACTTCCGACAGCAGCCTCACGCGCAAGCAAGCCCTGCAAGTTCAACACACACGCCTCTCGACTTCACCCACTTGCGGCACTCCTCTTCTGGGATCGAAGGTGAGCTGTACTTGGACCACGCGACACACGGTGCCACAGACCAAGGGTGCTGTATCCGAGAGCTAGATCCGCGATTTTTGTTGTTTGTTTTTACTGTGCTTCTACTGATGATATGTACCAAGATGCTGCTGCTGGTACGACACGACTCACGTCAGCAAGGTTACAGCTGGAGCAGTAGGAGTAGTTTGCTATTTTGCGGGCTCAGGAGCTTCCCAAGACCTCCAGCCCAACAGGTCTCCCTTTCTTTTCCTCCTCTGGAGTCGGTCGGTCCTCCGCCCTCCGCAGACCAGATGGTGTTCTCTCTGCACGGGTCTTGTTTTGTTTTTCACACTGCCGCCCTTGGCGTGTATCCCACCACCACAGCAGCAGCAGCAGCAGCAGCGATAGATGGTGTCGGGCGAATGTTCTCGGCTTACCTCCCGTCCAGCGAGCCACACGCACCTAGCAGTCAGCCGCACCTCTCTGCGCCCGAGTTTCATGGCCCTCGCGCCGCGAAGGCAGGGGGTCCACGACTCGACAGACGTCTCGTGTAGTAGCAGCTTGAAATCGAGGTGGGGTTGTGCGTGAGACTTGATGTTCTTCTGGCGAACTTTCCTCTGCTATCGATTCTGCCGTCATCGTCACTGTTTCGTTGTTATTTTCATAGATACGAAGTGAGTACGTACACTCAGCAGCAGTTACAAGGCTGGGGCTTCTAGCAGCCTCTTTTCCAGGCCCAGCTGCCTCGCGAGGTCTCTCTCCCTTTCTGGCGCTCGGTCTTGTAGAAGGCGAGGAGCACACGAAGTAGGATACGAGTAGTAGCACGCAGCAGTGCGTGGATCGTTGCTATGATATCATACGCCATTTGTACCGCATAATATTATTCATGTCGTTGAAAGAGAAGAAAAGGTTCAATTTTGAACCCCAGTCTAACGAGTACGTACTCGTACGTACCCCCCCCCCTCCCAATCACGTTCATTACGACAACCTGCTGTTTGCATCAGTTGGTTGCACGACGTGGTACTTTTTATAGTAGCGGGTACCTCGCCCCGTGACAAGCCAAAACAAGTGCTCTTAACTGTAACTGTTACACTCTGCTCTTATCTGTAGTGGGCAACATCTAGCTTTTAGAGTATAGGCGGGACATGCCGATTTGTCCACTCTTAAATCCCGAATGATCTTATCCTGGGCGCTCTTAAATCGGGGTACCCACTACTGTATGCTGCTACTCGTACTACTACTGCGCTTGTAGAGCACCCCCCCCCCCTTCCTCCCATGCCCTGCTCGTCCTTCCCTCCCTCCTTGCTTTTGACAGCTAGCTATACTTCAGCAGTTGTAGTAACACACGCACCTTCTGTATCGCCCCGCCTGACCGCCCATCCTCTCCCCCCTCCCCCGTGTACCAGGCGTATCCGTAACTAAACAGAACACCGGCGGTCACTGCACGGCACAGCACAGCGCAGAAGCGACAGCAGCAGCAACAGCACAGCAGCAGCGTAGGAGGAGCACAAACCACCACAGCTGTAGCGCAGCACAGCAGCAGGAGCACAATCAACAGCAGGAGCACAGCAAGCGGCAAGAGCACAGGAGGAGGAGCATCATGTCGGCACCAAAGCCAGCGTTGACGACGCAGGAGATCTTGGACAAGTCGCTCAAGAGGGCTCTGGGTGGAGGGTTCGCCGGAGCTCTGGCGATGGGGATCAACGTGGGCACGCTCATGTGGATGCGGACGACCATCAACTTTCAGCTCCGACACGGGGGGGGCACCATGGACGCTTTCCGGTAATTTACCCCAACCACTTATTCACAGCAAGCAGTAGTTGCGGTACTGGACTGCTGTACACGTGGTTAACGTCCTCGGTCGCTTCGCCCCCTCGGTGTTGCCTCATTATAAAGCAAAAAATAATGCAGTGGGGTACCCGACTTAAGAGCCCCTCGCAACGGGTCAAAATACCGCTCTTACCTCCCCACCCCTCGTATCCCCGTTTAAGAGCGATGTATATATGGGTTCTTATCTCGGGATAAGAGCAAACTCTATTGTAAATCGGGAACTACAGTATATCTGTTTAAGAGCGCAAAAGCTCCTATTAATAACACTTTCAGAACTGCTAAACTCATCCCACACTGATTCCAAGTAGTTTGTCGCCAAAAACATGGGACCGGTTCTTAGGGTCGTTCTTATCGAGCAACTTTTTTCCAAAATTTCCAAATATTTTTTTCGCGCAATTTTTAGGACTTCCATATTTTCCAAAAATAATTTCCAAATTTTGGAATGCGAAGCCTTCCAAATATTTTGCCCTCTGTAAAAATTCCAAATTTCCAAATAAGTCCTGTTTTTTCTCGATTTTCCTTTTTTTTTTGGAAAATTTATTTGGAAATTTTGGAAAAAAGTTGCTCGATAAGAACGACCCTTAAGGGGCTAAGGCGGGAAAAATCGGGGCGAAACCTGGCTATTAATTTCATGTTCAAGTTGAAACTTCGTTCAAGCGGATCAGGTTCCAGCGACATACAGCGACATACGGCATGCATGTGGTGGGTCACAGCAGTTGTGTTACATCGAGTTGCCGTGAGTTAGATAACGGGTGCAATACAAGAAGAAAAAAAACGCTCCGTCCGCTCACACGCCAGCACATTGTCATGCATTCAGATTCCGTACGACCGATTCGGTTTTTTTTTTGCTTCCGCGGCTTCCGTGGTCTCAGGCTCCCCTCCGTGGAACGCAGGGGTAGACACACATTGATAGCGAATATTTTCGGAGGTTTAGCGCTTGGCGCCTAAAGCTGACCCTCCGCCCCGACCTCTAACCTTAGCCCGGAGCCTATGCCAGGGTGGTCAGTGCTTGGATGCTGTGCTTGGTAAGACTCTAGGTTGACTCGGCCGGCTTAGATGCTGTGCTTAGAAAGACGATATAGGTTTAGTTGGCCGGCTCGGGATGCTGTGGCTTGGGAAACACTCTCGGTTTGATTGAGCCGCATATAATATACCCTTACTCGTAGCCAATTAGAGTGCCTATATAGCTACCCCGAGGAAGATTCACGCAAGCTTCTTTACACATACATGATCTAACCATACCCCTCCCTGTTGGTTCGTTCACTACTACTGGCGGAACGATAGTGTACAGAAAACAAAGGGACTGGGAAATAACACGAATTACTGTAATGTAAAACGACTGCACCGTAGAAGACAAAAACATAAAAAATAACACAGCAGCACTGACTGCCTGTACGACCTCTTACCAGGCAGGGTTATGTATACCGCTGTATGTACAGCAGTTACGCTTCCTCTTTACAAATTTACGGACAGCTTGGAACGCTTGGAATCTGTGCGCGTGTTTTTTTTTCTAAATATCCAATCACAGCACCACTTTTTCAGGCAAATAATTTTACGTTCGTTCCGTTCCAATGCCCGCTAAGTGAAGTTAAGACACGCCCTCTCAGTACATGGAAAATTGTTGTTTCACACACACAGGGTGATGTACTATGGCCGTCCTGCACCAGATTATCATAGAAACACAATAATATCGATTCAACTGCCGTCAACTGTGGCATGTGAAGGTTGGAGGGTCTGGCGTGTTGTGCTTGATCGAGCTTCCACCAGTAGTAGTGGACGAACCAACAGGGAGGGGTATGGTTAGATCATGTGTAAGAAGCTTGCGTGAATCTTCCTCGGGGTAGCTATATAGGCACTCTAATTGGGTACGAGTAAGGGTATATTATATGCGGCTCAATCAAACCGAGAGTGTTTCCCAAGCCACAGCATCCCGAGCCGGCCAACTAAACCTATATCGTCTTTCTAAGCACAGCATCTAAGCCGGCCGAGTCAACCTAGAGTCTTACCAAGCACAGCATCCAAGCACTGACCACCCTGGCATAGGGTTCGGGCTAAGGTTAGAGGTCGGGGCGAAGGGTCAGCTTTAGGCGCCAAACGCTAAACCTCCGAAAATATTCGCTATCCTCGCATCGCTCACCGCTGCTGTTGTAAGACTTGGTGAGACACAAAAAGTGTCTCCTTGCAGACCGGCCTTCCAAGCCTATACCATTACACCACCCGCCGCGCTGCCTGGGGTATGTTGGCAGACCGCTGTGAGAGAGAGAGCAGCGATTGCCGAGAGCAGCGATTGCCGCGCCATTTGTTTATAATCGGGAGTCTCTCCTCTCACTGTTGCGGAGTCGTTACATACCCGAGTTCAGATAAAATGGACAAGAACGAACAAAATCGCCCTTATCTGTACAATTTCCGTGCTGAGAAAAAAATAAACGCGTATTCTCTTAAATGGGGTACCCCATTGCTGTGCCATTATTTTACCGGTAATATCTTACTGATACCAGCAGTATCTTCGTTTTTTAATATCATATCATACGTACGTACGTATACGTTTTCTGTACTGGACGTATACAAACATAGCAGTACCATGCAGGGCATTAATTAGTGGGTCGGGGTCTGTTGCGCGCAGCGCAACAGGCGACTCAAGGAGTGTTGCGCGCACCGCAACACGCCTGAGGCGCGTGTTGCGCGCCGCAGGCGCCGCAAGCCCCGACCACCCCCCCCCCCCCCCCTACCATGTACCAGTACCTGGTATCAGGTATGCACAATGTGGCAACAATATAAACGCATGTATCAGGGGCGTCCAGAAAAAAGAGAAAACGACGCACCACACCCCCAGAGGTCGGAATAGAAAACCGTTGCAACCGTTGTGATCACATGGTGAAAAAAAAAAAAACCGATTGTATCGGGGGCGTCCAGAAAAAAGAGAAAACGACGCACCACACCCCCAGAGGTCGGAATAGAAAACCGTTGCAACCGTTGTGATCACATGGTGAAATAAGAAAATGGAAAAAATATACCTGGTATATCCTTATTTTCATTTTATTCACTTGGTTTTAGTAACTCCCCCCCCCCCCCCCTACAACACAACAAATTCTGTGAGATGTCGAAAAAAAAAAATCGACCACCCTCGCATGTATGTGTATTTTTTGGGGGGTACTGCTGTAGTACGTAAGCAAACTACGGCAATGCGAACTTGGCACGATTAATACTCGTAGTTTATATTTTTGATTCGATCAACTGGCTGGGTGCTGTCAAAGCGATCGATCGTTTTGCTTTTGTTCAAATAACGATAGCATATACCATCATGGTACATAGTTGGTTGTATTTAAGTAATTTCGCATAACAGGGACACTATTTACTATGTTGTTCAACAAGACAAAAGCAACTCGTGATTTTTTCACGTATGATACTCCTGTATTGGCCGGGGGTCGATATGTACCGCGTTTCCGTTTCCGTCAATATGAGTATCAGCCACTCAATCAGTCGAACTCACAGCTTCCGCCTTTTTTGTAAGAATTTTCAAGAAACTTGTTAGAATTTTTCTGCTGGCAGTTAACTCACCACAACGAGCAGTCAGCGGCTATAATGTAGAAGCGGCGGCGAGGGTAACTTCAACTTCCAACATTTTTTTTTTCTCGGATATTTTATCATTGGTGATGGTACCTGGTAAGCTCTCGTACTGGCAGCAGCAACAGCAACAACAGCAACAACAGCAGCAAGCAGCAAGCAGCGGTTTTGCATATCGCATGCATAATCGCTCCTACGTATGTATGTACTCAATACCAGTGCGCGATCTACCGTTATGTTGTTGTTACAAGCAGTGCACTCCATCCCATTTATTAGCTTCGCCCTTCTTTTCTCTCTTCCTCTTTATTAGTCGTAACTCAGATCCGGGGTCACTAAGTAGGCTCTTCTCCCCCCCTCCCCACTACGGTACGTGCCTTGCATTTTTATCGCGAGAAGGTTTCAGCACTTTCTTTCCCTCGTCGACTTGCGTCGGATTCCGCCTACCCACGCCACGAAGGCGCTCTCCGCAATTGTTTCCTTTTTATTTTTTTAAATAAAGTCAAAATCTCACCACGGTGGGATTCGAACTTGGGTACCAATGCTAGTAGCCTTTGAAGCTGACCACTAGTAATAGTCTGCAGAACAACCTATTACCGGGGATCATACATAAATACATAGTAAATAGGGCCTACGGTACACAAAAAAAAAGTCATGATTCCCTTTTTTTACTAACAATACTTGGTCCTATTTACTATGGTCCACCGGACAGACCATCTACTACTACTACAGCAGCTGGATCGTCGATTCCCACTTGATGATCTAGATATTTCAGGGCAGATAGATCCCTGATTTTTATGATCTGTATGATCTGTATGATCTGTATGATCTAGCTCATTTTGCCGGGTGGGAACCGTGTAGCCTTCATGATCTATAGGACATGTTTCCTGGGTTTGGATCTGTACTACTGCGCAAGATCCTGCACAATACCAGGTATATCTTAACGGCAAGATATAGGAGGTATTGGCTGATTGCTGCTTCTATTGTCGTGAGTACAGATCATGCTCAGCATCTCATAACGGCAGGATATAGGAACTAGATGATCTACTGTAGATAAATAGATCATGATCTGTCTGTCGGAGGTGTGAAAGCTCTCCTGCTCATACGCTAGTGATTGATTGCTTGCTTCTATTCGTCGTGAGTAAATAAGCAGACGAACGTCGATCAGTACGTATACTCGTGTGTGGCTATATATGAGTTTTGCCAGAGCTCACGCTTCAGTTGCTACTACTGCTGCTGTAGTACAATAGTTGGGTGGCGAAATATGCCAACGAACTGCGCCCTTATTTAGGGCCCATATTAACGAGCATAAAATAAATTCAATTTGGAAAAAATAAAAATAAAAATTCGCTTTTCATTGGTCAACACACGCACCAGCACCCCCCGCAAGATCCTAATCTTTGGTGCTGGTGCGCGTGTTGACCAATGAAAAGCGTATTTGATTTTTTTTTTTTTCCAAATTGATTTTTTTTTTCTTCGTTAAAACGGGCCCTTACTGTTCGACGCGAGTCGACGAGGAAAGAAAGGACTGCAATGAAGTCTTCTTGCGATAGAAAAAGCAAGGCACGAACCGCGTAGTGGGGAGGGAGGGGGGAGGAGAGCCTGCTGTGTACCCCCGGATCTGATTTACGACTACAGTATATAGGAGGGAGATGAAAAAAAGGGCAAACATGATAAGTACGAAGAACAAACAAATACTTATATAGAGAAAATGAAATATATGTACCTGGTACCTGGTATATACCTGGTACGTGTATTACCGTATATACTGTATTCAAGACAACGCCCCCTGGGATGAATTTCCGAGCCGATTTTTTTCCGAAACATGGCAGGCGGGGGCAGGCGGGGGACACATGCCAACGAAAGTGGTGACTTTGGAAATATATCTCGTGGGGGATCTTTCCATAATATATAGACGCATGCATGCATCGCTCGTCGTTTCCACTCTCCCCAGTGTCGAGATGATTGGCTCCGATGTTTGTCAAGAGGGGGTGTGTTATCTTTATCACCCCCGGGTGGTAATACGGTAGGCTTTTTTCAGTGAAAACACACACGTACGTCGAGCTACAAACGCGCCACAGTCAGATACCAAGATAGACGCAGAACTCCGCACAGCAGTAGTACCGCACACAACCATCACTACGGTAGCTAAAATACCCTGCCAGGTAATTCCTATCGAACTAAAACCTACCTAATCGGCGGCTTACACTCAGCCAACCCACATCCCTAGTACCAACCAGCCTCTCGTTGCGCGGAAAGCGTCAAGGGCCCGGTAGATAGCATAGATAGCTACTCATAATTATGTCTTCCATTCATTTTGTTTTTGGCACGTATTGCCCTGGAATGCCTGACACAACTCATCAGGGTGGGCTAGTGTTATGGCATTTTTGCTCTTGGGAAGGCCTGTCAAGGTCCAGGATAAGGTAGATATACGGGAGGGGCCAACAACACCTGCACCAACACAACCAACAACAACAACGACAACAGCGCCGGCAATACATACGACAGTCACTCACCTACCCTACCCTACCCTACCCTACCCTACCCCCAACCTCCCCGTCTACCCTACCCCCAACCTCCCCGTTTTCCTGTTCCCGCAGCACGCTGTACAGCCAGGGAGGGATCGGGCGTTTCTACCGAGGGGTGGGGCCGGCGCTAATCCAGGGTCCGATGTCACGGTTTGGTGACACGGCGGCTAACACGGGAGTTTTGGCTCTGATGGACTCGTACGATTCTACCAAGAACCTGCCCGTGGGCGCAAAGACGCTCTGCGCCTCGGTAGCGGCGGCTTTGTGGCGAATCTTCCTCATGCCGTGAGTGAGAAAGAGCAGGTTTTCATGTGAAGTATTGGCATGTCTGTGTGGGTTGTGTTGTGGCCATGATTTGTTTGAGTGTGTATATGTGGTTTGTGTGTGTTTGTGTATCCATGAATTGTGCACTGTTTCCATGAGTTGTGCGTGATTGTGTGTCCACTATTTGTGCGTGTTTGTGCGTAGATGATTTGTGTGTGTTTGTCCACCATATATGTGTGTGTGTGTTTTTTGCACGATATTCGTGTTCATGTGTGTGTTATGTATTCATGGTTTTTGTGTTTGTGTGTCCATGATTTGTGTGTGTTTATGTATCCATGCTATTTGTATCTTTGTGTAGTGTGTGCCCATGGTTTATTTATGTGGTTTTTGTGTGTACATGATTTTGTGCGTGTTTTATGTGTCCATGATTTGTGTGTATTGTGTGTCCCCACGATTTGCGGTGAATCTTCCTGATGCCGTGAGTGGCAAGACCCTGGGCGCCCCGTTCGTACGTTCGATGGCGGCGCCTGCGTAATAAACAGGGCTCTTCACGTGACCCGACCCGCGTGTGGTGATCGGCGTGTTGTGTGACTGCATCGTGCGGTGATTGGTGTACTGTATGCTGTATGATTGTGTTGTGTTGTGATTGGCGTGTCCTGATTGGCGTGTTGTGTGGCCGCGTCGTGCGGTGACAGGCGTGTTGTGTGACTGACGTGTGTTGATTGGCGGGTTGTGTGACTGCGTCGTCATGTCGTGATTGGCGTTGTGTTACCGCGTCGTGAGGTGATTGGTGTGCTGTATGATTGCGCTGTGTGTAGATTGGCGTGTCGTGATTGGCGTGTTGTGTGACTGCGTTGTGCGGTGATTGGCGTGTTGTGTGACTACGTCGTGTTGTGATTGGCGTGTTGTGTGACCGCGTCGTGCGGTGATTGGTGTGCTGTACTCGATAATTGTGCTGTGTGGTGATTGGCGTATCCTGATTGGCGTATTGTGTGACTGCGTCGTGCGGTGATTGGTGTGCTGTATGACTGTATCGCGGGGTGATTTGCGTGTCGTGATCGGCTTGTTGTGTGACTGCGTCGTGCGGTGATCGGCGTGTTGTGCGGCAGCGTTCGTGTGGTGACTGGCTGGCGTGTGTTGACTGCTTCCGGTGGCGACTGGTGTGCTATGTGCTTGTATCGTTTGGTAGTTCGCGTGCTGTGTAACCGCGAGTGGTGGGTTGTGTGACTGCGCGTTATGTCGATTGGTGTGCTGTCACTGCGCCGTGTGATGATTGGCGCTATTGTCTGCTTCGTGTGATATTAATAGTGCGTGTGGGAACTGCATCGTGTGATGATCGGCGTGTTGTGTTTTCGCTGTATTGGGATGCGATGGGATGCAATGTACTGCGTGTGGTGCGACACCATGCGTTACCATGCTACGGTACGTGATGCTGTGCGATGCAGGCAGGGGTGCTTGAGTTTTTGGACTCTGGTGGTAGTCCTCGTGCGCGCGCAGACCCTGCCTGTATTATTTTGGGTGATTTTGTCATTCGAGGGCCGTTTTTTTTGTGTGTTGGTGTATTTCTTGTGCTGTGCACGACCGATGCGATAGTTGTACGTCCTTACGGAGAAAGATCGTTGGCCGATGCCCTCAACCAGCGAGGCGTTTTTTCAACCCCCCCCCCTCCGTGCGCTACCCCTACCCCTCGTCAGATGAAAGACGTCGGACCGAGCGGCCAAAGGAACGCGTGCAGAGAATAGTAACCGCCCCCCTCCCCTTCCCGTGCCGCTCCCCCTCCCTCCCCTCCCCTCCGCTCCCTCCGCCTCCCACCTCGCCCTCCTCCCCTCCCCTGCCCCTTCGCGCCTCACCCCTCCCTCCCTCATCCCTCTCCCCTCCTCCCCTCCCCCTACCCCTCCTCCCCTGCGCCTCCCCTCCCCCTCCCGTCCCCTCCCCTCCCCTCGGCCTTCCCTCCCCGTCGCCTCCCTCCCCCTCCCCTCCCCTCCCCTCCCGCCTCCCTGCCCCTCTCGCCTTCGCTCACCCTCCCCTCCCCTCCCCCTCCCCTTTCCCCTCCCCGTCACCGTCCCTCCCCTCCCTCCCTCCCCTCACCTCCCGCTCCGAATATTGTGGCCCCCCCCCTCCCTTTCCCCTCCTCTCCCGCATCCCCTCGGCTGCCCCCCCCCCCGAAAAAAACAAAAACAAAACATCCGAATGTGGTGCTGGTGTGCTTTTCTTGTCCGGTAAAGCGTGGACACGACGAAAACGATCATGCAGGTGGAGGGCAAGCACGGGTTCCCGGCGCTGGTGAAGAAGGTTAAGGTGGGGGGACCGACGGTGTTGTACCACGGAGCCTTGGCGGCTTCTTCGGCGACGCTGGTGGGGCACTACCCCTGGTGAGTCAGGGGGTTAAAAATCGTTTTCTCGCGTTTCCTTGATACATGTTTTCCCTCCCAATTTCGTTTTTTTTCGGTTTTCGGTTTTGGTTTTTCGGTTTTCGTTTTTCGGTTTTCGAGTTTTGTTGGTTTTTCTATTTTTTTTTTCCTATTTTTTTGTTTTCCGATATTTTTGGTTTCCGATATTTTTGGTTTCGTTGTTTTATTGTTTCTCCTTATTTTATTTTATTTTATTTTTTTGTTATGACGTGGGTTTGGTCAAGATGATTTAATAAAAAGTAAATACCTGGAAGCGAACAGTGGCGTACGGGGTAGGTAGCCTGGACGCTGGTGGGGTTTACTACTCCTGGTGAGCCAAGAGTCAAAAACCATTTTCGCTTCCCTCCTCTCTACTAAAATTTCGTGATTCTGTACTGGTAGATCAGTTCTAATGTTTTTGATTTTTCGTTTTTCGATTTTCGTATTTCATTGTTCTTCGATTATCAATTTTCGGTATTTGATTTCGTTTTCGTTTTCGTTGGGTGCAAAGAACGCTTCAGTTTTGAAGAGAAGACATCAACGACAACCTTGGTATAAGTTTCACACCCTCCCCATTCCGTCGGCCCATCCGTGCTTGTGTCCGTGTGCCCGTGCGCGTGCCCGTGGCAGGTTCTTCACGTACAACTACCTCCAGGAGGCGTTCCCGAAGCAGGACACCACGATCAAGAAGCTGGGCCGTAACGCCATCATCGGCTTCTGCTCCTCCGTCGTGTCGGACACGTGCTCCAACTCCATCCGCGTCGTCAAGGTTTACAAGCAGGTGACGCGTGATAGAGTTTTACGTTATTTTGGCAGAAATATTTTCTGGATGGTCGGGCCCCTATAGAGCTCCTCAAGTGACCACCCTTCGAAGGCTAAATAGTGCACCTCTACCGTGGCATGCGTCAGTTATATATCATGCATATCATACGTGCAAGCTCCTTCCACCGCCGCCGTCGCCGGCAGAAAAGACGACCCCTTCATTAACCTACCCGGCCGCTGAACCGGTGGAATCGCGTTGAAATCGATAATCGTGGGGGTCGCGGTTTGGTTTTCAACCACTTTTGGGCAGGCGTTTAGGACTGCACTGACGTTTCGGGGACAAAACACGTGGAATGAGACTCAGATATTTAGGATTCTGTATGTACAGGATTGCAGTAGGAGTAAAAAATAATACACGCAAAAACAGACATGTCCACGCGTCGACGCACCTTACGAGCGGGTGGAAAAAGAGGTGTTGATGCAGGTCCTCTCTCTCTCTCTCTGTCTCGGTTCTGAGCGGCTGTTAGGCTTGTCCCTTATAGGTAGCTCTTGCACTACATCCACACGCCGCGGCCACCACCACCAGCGAGTAGTAGGAGAGGAACTGGATGATCTACGTAGATTATGATATGTCCGTCCGAGGTGTCGGAATAGTATCTTGACCTTGACCCGTTTTAAGGAATGCAGCAATCCCGTCTTGGGGACAAATCACTTGGAATTAGAGTCATATTTTGGTTTATCTTGGAATTAGGAATTAGAGTATTTTTTTGTATATCTTGGAATTAAAGTTCTATTTTGGTTTATCTTGGAACGAACGTCAGATTTTGGTTAATTTGGAATTAGAGTCTTGTTTTGGTTTATCTTGGAATGAACGTCAGATTTTGGTTAATCTTGGAATTAGAGTGCAGCGAGCACTAAAAGGGGTTCAAGAGAGGGGTGGGTATGCCAGGCAGTTTCAACCTCTCCTCAAGCATAATTATCTTCAACCGAAATGGATATGTTGTGTACGTAGCGCTTTTAGTATGGCCGTGCCAACCCATTTTGACCTCTCTCGAAATCAGGATTATCTTAAACCCCTACCCCGCCTCTTAAACCGCCCCCCCCCCCCCCCCCTCCCCCCACGGTAGTCGAGTTGTCGCAAGTCGAGTTGGTGCACCCCAAGCCGAGGTGTCACAAGGCCGAGGTGCCGCAAGCCGAGGTGCCACAAGTTGAGGTGTCGCGAGTCGAGCTGTCGAGAGTGGAGTGGTCGCAAGCCGAGCTTTTCGCAAAAGCCGAGGTGTCGCAAGTGGAGTTGTTGCGTCGCACCGCTTGCCTAGTGCTATCGCTTTCGCAGGAGCTTGGCTCTTCCCTCGATTATTATTTTACGTTTCTCTCTTCTCGCTCGGGTGAAACGAACGACTTGAGTGCTGTCGGTAGTAATAGGGCTGTCGGTAGTAGTAGTAGTAGTAGCGTGAACTGGGAAAGCGTTGCTATCATCGGTACTACGGTCGGTACTGTCGTCGGTAGTGGTGCTGACCTCCTCCCCCCCCCCCCCTTCCGCCGACGCCTCCCTCAACGCATCAAAACAAAAAAACAAAAAACGCCAAAAAAAATGACGACGACGACGACGACGATGACGGCGACGACGACAATGCAAAAACAACACGCTGTGGCACGATGGGAAAAAAAAAACAAAGTCGCACACCGAGGGAGTTACATACCCTCAGGCCGTTCGAGACGTGATAAAGCAGGACGGACTGATCGGGCTGTTCGGGCGAGGCCTGAGGACGAAGATCATGGCGAACGGCATGCAGGGCGTCATGTTCTCGGTGCTCTGGAAGGCGATCGAGGAGAAGCTGAACACGTAAACGATGGAATGGTAGTCGTGGGGGGATTGATGTAAGAGGGAGCAGGGAGACTGCTCTGTCTGGAAGCGCCTCGGTTGGTGGGGATTACGGTGGCGATGGTGGTGGTGGTGGTGGTGGAGGGCGGCGGTGGCGGCGGTGGCGGCGGCAGCGGCAGCGGCGGCGGCAGCAGCAGCAGCAGCAGCAGCAGGATCGGAAGCAGCAGGAGCAACAGCAGCAGGGGCAAGCAGAAGGACCAATGTTTCTCGCCGAATGTGTGACGTCGTTTTTGTGTGCGTCATGATGTCTCGTTCTTGTTTTATTTGTTTTTTGTTTTGCTGTTCAACATATGGTAGTATAAGCCCCCTTCCTGCATTTTCCAGGATTTTTCCCGCCCCATATATGAGGACGTCACCCCTTGTTATTCCGGGACCGGTGCTTACTTTGGGACTCCTCGGTAACCCAGTCCCAAGCGGTAATTACCCCATTTACGGGCGGTAAGTACCCAATTTAAAGCGGTAACCAAACGTGCGGTAATGGAAGACGGCGGTAATCGCGGTAGCATTCCTGGGGAGTCCCCTGGTATTTATCTGGTATTTTTACAGCCACAACATTATTATTTTTATGATGATTGTGATTATCAACTTTTGCGGTCTCGGTGACGTTGCAGCAGGGAAGGGGTATAGGGGGCGTGTGCGGGAGGGGACGGGGGACACGTGAGACGGCCGGGGAAGGACAATGCCCGCCGCATTCTGTTTTTTTTTTTAGTTTTTAGACGCAGTCAAGTCATTATGCTTTTTGAATGAAACTGAATAACTACTACTTTGTTGGCGAATCATGAAAAAAGTATTTGGTGCGGGTGTTATACCTCGTACGTGCGGAATATGCTTTTGATCGTGTGTGGGAGGCGGTAAGGGAGGGGAGGGGAGGAGGGGGGGAGAGGG
>MEHQ01001731.1:405011-438624 GCA_008828725.1 Saccharina japonica
TAAAATCCCTACAGCATGTTATGCGTGTCCAAAACTGAACTACACGCCCGCAATCTCCATTCGACTACAGCAGCATCCCCCCCCCCCCCCCCCTCCCACTCTTTACCAATGAATTTGCCGACTACAGCGTAACTACTGTCTGAAGTGCTGTCTGTACAAAAACAAACGGTAGGCGTGGGAACAAGATGGAGCACGCAGCTGCTGTCTGAAGTGCTGCCAGAATGACAGTCCGCGGGCACAAAGTGAAAAAGAACAGCCAACCAAAGCCATCATGTCCATTGACAATTACCCGAATCTGTCCTGAACGGTCTGTGTTAGGCACAGCATTATAAACATCGACACTGATTAGGAATCGTTCCACATTGAAGGGGTCTTCCACGATCAGGCACACAATGAAGGCACCCGGTATACGACTATTTAATACGGTACGACCTTCGTGGAAGTGTCCAAGCAGTGAACTCTACTGGGAGGTTGGGCGGGCAAGCCATGTCGCGACGAAGCCTCCGCAAATCCGTTCTTGTATGAGTACATGCAACACGCAGACGAGTCTCGTAGCACTACGCCTGGGCTTGCAGACGCCGTGCACGAAAACAGCGCCGGGTACGTGGCCTAGAGCTACCCCTGTTGCAAGGTGTAATCACCAAGTCCCGCTCTATTCCTCTACGTACAGCAGAACCGAAGTACCGGTACTCGTAGTGCACTCCACGATGCCCGCTTCCCCCCCCCAAAGCTACGTATGTATACGCTCACCCACCTGAGGAAGGTATCCACAAATTTGAGCAAGGATTCGTCCTCGAGAACGAAGCTCAAGAACGTGGGGAAGGGCAGCGCCAGACACTTGCCCAGCTCGGCGTTTGCCCTCGCCAGCGTTTCCTGGCTAGCTCTGGCGTTGCTGTCGCCTACCTCTCCACTGCTGCTGTCAGACATGTTCTGGTCGTCTGTCTTGTTGTCCTGAGGAAGAAACGGGACGAGCTTGAGAGGGGAAACGCCGCTTTGCTGGCACAGCCCTCGCCACGCGGGAAGCACGGCCATGGTTCGATGGTGTGCCTTTGAACCTTATCTTTTGACCTTGCTGTTACTTTCCTCTATGCTTGCCTCTTCGTGACTGCACAGGCAGTCTTCAACCCTCCGTTGTCCGTGCTGGCGCTTCGGGTGTCGGTGCGCACTTTCCTGACCCTGTGGAGCCCCGATACCAAAACGCCAACTTATTTATGGAACTCCATTTTCTCTCTCGTTCGAGCTCCGAGCTTGTTCTAAGTGCAGCTCGGTGACAGCTGTAGTCAGCGCGATGAGAGACTACTACGCCATCCTGCGCATTGCGAGGAGCGCCACCAACAGCGAGATCAAGGCAGCGTACCGTCAGATCGCTCTGGCGGTTCATCCCGACGTCAATAAGGTGTGCACAGCACACGATCGAAATGCGGGAAAAACGGGGAAATATTTGTGCTTTTCTGACTTGGTACAATACTACAACACAACAACATGGAACACGGACGGGGTTTGGTTTACTGCTTCCACTGCTCCTGCGCTGCAGCTGTGCGAGTGTTGACCGACCAGGCACGCTATGCCTGGTACCTGTGAGGTCTGTCGGCAGTCCATGTCGAGTGTGCATGGCTGTACTTCTCGAGTGCTTGATGTGCGTAAGGCTCTCTTTGGGCCGTGCTTCTTGTCTCTCGCAGAACATGCTACTCGAGTACGACTCCTATTATGCACCAGTATGTGCTTCTGTACGATTGTCCAGATGGCCAGCAGGCCCATCTACTTGACACGTACGTTTGTCTCAGTACTCGTGCACGCGTAATCGTAGCTCAGCAGGGCTACGTAGGTTTCTCGGCTGAATCGTATCGGGGGCATGTCGCTCCGTATGTGGGTGTCGTGCTAAGTTGGGCCCCATGCTGGCGCTGCTGTCGGCAGGCGACTCCCGCTAGGAAACCTCCTCCAACCTCCTCAAAAACCAAGGGTACGCGCGGTAAAGGTCGGGACGGGAAAAAGTGGTCGGGACGGGAACGGTACGGTACGGGAATGGGAAACCGTCAGATTTTTCGTTCCCGACCGCGATTTCCCGACCGGTACCATCGTCAGTTTCTGTTCCCGAGCTCTACCGTCCCGCGGTAATGGCCGTGTTCCCGTTCCCGACTGTTTCCCATCCCACTGTCTGCCCATTCCCGACTATTCCCGTCGCGCTGTCCGCCAAGTCCCGACTATTCCCATCCCACTGTCATATAAGTGATTCCCGTCCCATCCCGACCATGGGGCACAGCTTCTCCCATCCCGTATCTCACTATTGGGGCAGATATTCCCATTCCATTGACCGCCGATTTTTTCGTTTTCCCACCGCATGACCATGGATGAATGCAAGTGCATATACTGCATTTTTACCGTATATTTCCGAACTATAAAAACATAAAAACAAATCGTTTACGAGTACGCGCGAATATATAATATTTCCTTTTTTTTTCCCCTCTCGTTTTTTTTCAATTTTGAAAACGAACTTAAAATTTGTATCAACCATTCAATTGGACCAACTCACACTTCGCTATTTGAAATAATGGTACGGATGTGCTTCGGCGCTTCAAGCAGCGCCAAAGCAATCAGCCCCGGTTCCTGCTCCTATTGGTAGTGTTCTCGCGAATGTTATACTCGTCTATCGTAGCATATCAATACGTCGAAGTCACAAGTCGGTAATAATATAACTAGACACGTAGAAGCTACGAGGAGTACTATTAATATTAAAAGTACTCGTAGAAGAAGAAGACTTTTGATTATATTTCGCTCTTTTCAGCCGTGGTCTCCAGCCTGTGTTCCCGACCGTGTTCCCAACCATTCCCGACTGCGTTTCCCGACCGTATTCCCGACCCGGTTCCCGAGCTATTCCCGACCCGTTCACCGATCATTTCCCGTACCGCCGAAAAATGGTTCCCGTACCGTACCGTACCGCCAAAAATCGGTTCCCGTACCGCCAAAGAATCGTGTCTTCCCGTCCAATCCCGTCAACCAAATGGTTTCCCACCTTCCCGTCCCATTCCCGTCCCGCGGTAAACAGACGGGAACATTTTCCCATACCGCCCCTCGGGAAGACCCAAAAAAAATTCCGCCTGCGGCGGGCAAAACGGTCCCATCCCGTACCGCGCGGTGCCTTTTACCCTTGTCAAAAACCCATTTTTGAAACTGCGCCCACGTTTTTGGACAAACTACTTGGAGTTACCCGTAGTGTGGAGTGATTTTTGCTTGAAAGGTCATGAACCCCCTGTTTATTCTTCACGAACTCCCTCCGGTTTGCGGCGTTAGCGCGTTAGCTGGCCAGGCCATCACGCCATCACTCTCAAACTTGCACATACGATATGTATCCAAACATGCCTCCCATGTGTCCCGCTCCATTAGCCCAGATTTTCTGCGTCCAACCTTAGACATGTATATTTCCATGTTGTTACATGCGTGACGACCATGCTACTTACCTGTACCAAACCCTGTCCTTTACATGGTGTTATCCTACGCAGCAGTAATATGCATCTTCAACCCTAACTAACCCTAACCAACGAAAACCGTTATGGCGACAACAACGGCAAGGGCTCGGAGGAGGAGTTCAAGGACGCCTCGGAGGCGTACGGCGTGTTGGCCGACAGCGAGCAGCGAAAAATTTACGACCGGACGCTCGGGGTGCGTAAGGTTAACTCGTCGAGTCAAAGGTGCGCCCGGTAAAAAGGAAATGGAGGACACGCTATAGGGGTATAGGGTATAGTACGGTCGGGTTGTAAGAACGGTTTGGCGTCGGCAACGTTCGGCAGTTACTATTAAATATCTACCAGGTTTGTCATTAATTTGATAGTTGTCGTCACAGCAGTAGTACGTAGCAGTACGTAGGAGGAGGAGTAGCAGTAGGAGGATTAGTAGGAGAAGCAGTAGGAGGAGGAGTGGGAGTAGTAGTTTATAGTAGTAGTAATAGTAACAGTAGTAGCGGTAGTAGTAGTAGTAGCAGCAGCAGCAGTAGTAGTAGTAGTAGTAGTAGTAGTAGTAGTATAATAGTAGTAGTAGTAGTAGTAGTAGTAGTAGTAGCAGTAGCAGTAGTAGTGATAGTAGTACTTCGAAGTAGTATCACTTTAATCTTAATTGACCCCCCCCTCACCCCCTACTCATTATTTAACCCTAAAGCTCCCCTCCCTCTCTCGATCCCTCTCCCGCGCAATGCTCCTGCTGGTGCTGGTACTGCCGGTACTGCTCGCAGATGGGCGGATGCGGCGAAAAAAACCCGGGCAGAAAAGCCTCTTTATACGGCGAAACCGCCACCTGGGATGAAAACACACAACGAAGCCGAGTGGAAAGCCTGGCACTACGGGGTGGGCGCTACGCAGAAAGAGGCGTTCGTGCAGTGAGTGCTTTGCTGTGTCATGGTGGGGCGCGGGCGGGGACGTGCTATGTGATGCCAAGAGGGGGGTGGAACGGAGCACGTTGGGTCTTCACCAACCAGGCAGACATTGCTTGCACCAAGCGCGAAGCGCCGTGAGGTATTGGGCGAGTCGTTCATTTCCTGTGTGATGGTGGGACAGGGGCAGGGTGGGGGGGGGAGGGAGAGAGAGGGCTTTGTGGTGTTATGGCGGGAGGGGGGCAAGGGCGAGGAGTTCAGATGTTGTTATGTGTTCCGGGTACACGAGATAGTGTTGAATGACGCCCCGCCCCGCTCCGCTCCGCCCCCCTCCCTTACCGATAGCGGCGGGAAATGTTTCGATGTGTTATCCCAGTACAGTACAAGACGCCTAATAAGAAACAGGAAATCTGGTCCAGGCTGGATTTCTTGTTTGAGAGAGGGTATTTTCTGCACTAATTTCAAGATAACGACTCCAAAATTTCTTATTTTCCTCTAAATATCAGCTTGGCTTTCTTATTAGGTGTCCTGTACTGTACAATACGAGGTGTATTCGGGTGTATATACCAGGATTCGGTGTATACACGCCGCAAGCCGGCCTGAACCTCATACGACTACGGCCGTGCACGACATGACTACACCCTACCCCCTTCCCTCTGCCCTCGTACCCAACCCGTGGCGGTGCGCGCGCGTGGCAGGGAGTCGAGCTGGCTAGACATGGACGAGAACAGACACCAGGACTACTTCCGAAGACAGGAGAAGAGGGAGAAGGCCATGTTCGGCGTGGGGAGGGGGCACAAGTTTAACGCGTGCCGGTCGAGGTACGACGTGATCGAGCGCGTCCGGCTACGTCGGGAGGAACGGTTGGAGCGCGACAGGGTGAGAAGGACGGCGGGGGAGAACGCGACGACGGACGCCGTTTGTTCTGTCTCCTGACAGCAGCCGCCGCCGCCGCCGCGCTATAAGCGCGCGCTAAATTAATCGCGTGCCTTGAAACCCCCGTTTAGGAGTGCACTCCCGAAGTGGGGACAAAAACACTTGAAATTAAAGTCAGATTCTTGGGTTTCTGTACAGTGCAATACTAAAAGGGGTTGAGCGCGTGCGTGCAAGCGCAGCTATTGTTTTGCGCGGCTATTGTTTCTAGTGGGTTTTGTGCGTCGAGTTTGTCTTCTTCTGTTGTTGTCGGCAGCGGCGGCGTTGTCGGCTACGGGGGCGGCGGCAGGGGAGCGGGGGGGAGGGAGTGAGGGAGGGAGCGGGTTAAATCGTACCGTTCCGGTATTAAAACGAAACCGATATTAATGGGCGGGAGAAAATCTGACGACGGAGGGGCGGGATTTGTCCTGTCTCCTGACAGCCGCGGCGCTAAAGCGGGCGTAAGCGCGCGCCAGCGTGCTAAAGAACGCGTAAGCGTGCGCCAGCGTACTCAAGCGCGCAGTGCAGCTTTTTATTTTTATTTTTGTGTGTTTGTGCGTGGAGTGTGTATGTCTTCTTCTGTTGTCGGCGGCGGCAGTGTTGTCGGCTGTGGCGGAAGGGGGAAGGGGCGGGGAGGGACCGGGTTAATTTCGAGCCGAACGGATCCGGATAGTCAGTCTTTTTGCGCGGTAACTGCTGCGCGCGGTGAGCATCAGGCAAAGCTTTGGGGCGCTTCCCCCGTTTCGGTTGCAGATTTTGAGTCTCAACAATGGTGTGGTACTTACGTATTATACGTACTTGCGTACTGGAACTCCCGGTTTGGCGTTTCTCGTTTTTCGAGTGTGCTTCCGACCGTGGAAAGTGTGAGAGTTAACCGATCGCTGCATGGCAGATTTTGAGTCTTAACAATAGTGTGGTACTTACGTACGTACTTGCGTACTGTAACTCCCGGTTTGGCGTTTCTCGTTTTTCGGGTGTGCTCCCGACCGTGAAAAGCGTGAGAGTTAACCGATCGCTGTATGATAAAAAAGGTCACGTCCGCTCAGTCAGTTCTGCGCTTCCATAGCGAGTTAAATTCCGAAAACTATTTTCAAGAGTTAGCCTTGTGCTGATTTTCTGCGACGTGGAGCTGCCATTGCTGCCTTCGGGCGGGCAGGCGGGCGGGCGGGCGAGCGGGCGGGGGGTGGGGGGGGTGTTTTTTTTTTCAAATTGAGGGGGTTGTATGTGGTGTGGAGGGGAGGGAAGTCAGGGGGGTAGAGGGGGGCAATTTTGACAGTTTTGCCACGCTTGCTTGTCGCCAAGGTAAATATATTTTACTTCGTATATTCCCAATCAAGTTTTCACCACCATTCCCCCATTATTACATTCCTAATCCTGTCTTGATGCACACGGGTAGTCGGAAAGGGGGCGGTGCGGGGAGCTCCTCAAGAGAACACAGGCGTGTCTCTGGCCGCTGAGCAGCAGACGACGGAAAAAGTTGAAGTGTGTGTTGTGTTTTCTTATTTTCTGTTTCTCGCTTTTGTTTTCATTTCCTTTCATTTCCTTTCATTTCATTTCGTTTTTTTTTTTTTTTTCGTTTGGTTTGGTCTGGTTTGGTTTGGGGTCGGTTTGGTTTTTGGTTTTTGGTTTTCTGTTCGTTTTCCTTTTTTCTCTCTAGTTTTTTTTGTTTTGTTCTCCACTTTTTCTTTCCTTTTTTTTCTTTCCCCAGCGAAACGCGGCGCTCGGCGCGGACGAACGGTGTGCGACACTTGCTGCTCGCTGCTCTGCCCTAGATGAGAGGTAGCGGGCCTGTCGGTATGTGCGTACTGTATATATATACCGTATTGTCACACGGGTGATAAGATAACACCACCTCCTGGGAAGAATTTCCGATCCACCGTACACTGTAATCAAGATAGTAAGATCCGTGTACTGTAATCAAGACAATAATATCCGTATACTGTGATGAAGATAATAGGATATCACACTCCCTGTGGAAAGAATTTCGGAGCCGAATTTTCTCCAAATCATGCCTTAAGAGGGGGCACATGCGCAACGAACATGGTGGCGTTTGGAAATATCTCGTCGAGATGCTTCCATAAAAAACGTGTCGCTCGTAGAGATGCATGCTATCATACGGTAGAGGTGCACCATTTTTGCCTTCGAAGGGTGGTCACTTGAGGAGCTCTATACCACACCCAAAAACCGATTTTGAACGGAAAAAAAAAAGTGCTACCCGATGAACAATGACGCGTGCTACGATAGAGGAAGGTATACCTTTTTTTGGCTGAATTTTTTTCCGAATGATCGGGCAGCTTAGGGCCCGAATTAAGGGCGAGTATAAAATAAATTCAATTTGGAAAAAATAAAATTCAAATTCGCTTTTCATTGGTCAACACACGCACCAGCACCAAATATTATGCCCCAAGATCCTAATCTTTGGTGCTGGTGCGTGTGTTGACCAATGAAAAGCGGATTTGAATATTATTTTTTCCAAATTGAATTTATTTTATACTCGTTAATTTTTTTTTTCTTCTTCGTTAAAACGGGCCCTAATGTCCGACGATTCCGGGTTAAGGAGCTCCCGTGATTCAGAAAACGTTTCAGCCAAAAAAAGGTATACCTTATATAATACCTCTATATCGTAGGCGCGTCGCTAGACAGTTGTTGCGCCCTTCCCATCGTTGCGAGAAAATCAGATTGGAAGTTCGGTCGAGGCAGTTTGTGTTATCGTATCATATCACAGACAGACGTGTTTGTTACATGATATATATAAATGTGTGACGCTCGTGCATTGTTCTTATAGTCGGCGGCGGCGGGACCCCCGGGGATTGTTTTTATAGGCGGGGGGGGGGGGGGGGGGGGGTGGTTGATGTCGGCGTTCGCATCACGTGGAAAGTCGCTTGCCTCGAAAGGCGCTTGCTTGTAGCCTACAGGGTCTTCGTATCGCCTATCCTCGCCTAAATGACGATTGACGCGTGGTAGGGCTTCTATCATAGAGCATGCCTTATATAGCGTTTTTTTTTGCCAAAACATTTCTGCCTGACTATTAGTATGCTCCTTAACCCAATATCGCTAGCAAAAAAAAATACCCTATAGACACAACAGCTCCAACTATTTTAAAATAATCATCTACTGGGGTAGTTCCTGACCAGGCCAATAAGCAAAAATCAGCAACAAAAAGCCAAAACAAAAATAGAATGCCATGACGTGTTTTACAATAGTATTCGTGATGTACCCACTGGTAAGCTTTGGGATTGTTCACCGGATTACTCTTTTAGCTTTTCTCAAAATCAGTTTTTTGGGTGAGATAATACACGTAGAGCTCCGATACTACAGTAGCGAAGCACTACATCGGTTCGACGACGAGCGCAGGGGTCCGAGCGTCTACAGGGTCTCGGGACCATGGCTACGCGAGCGCGAACGAATTGCCGCTATCCCAGGCATTTGAGTCAGATTTCTCCGCCTGCACAAAGAAGTACGCCCAACGTACAGATAATATAAGTAAGTTTGGGTGAGAAAACACAATACCCGGCCGCTGGCTAATACTAACCTAAGAAATACAACGAAGTTCGGGTGGGACCACCGGCCGGGGCAGGAGGCCTCATCCAAATCCAATACTTACATTGAATGATCGGCGGCAGCGCTAAAGAATACTATAGTAAAATCGTTGACCAACCAGCGGGAAACAGCCGTTGGAACAAAATAGGTGGTTTCAGGCTTGGTTCGAGTGTATGAGATTCAATGCGATGCCTGCTCGATCACTCGGCTAAGAACGCGAAGCAGCGAGGAACAGAGTAATAGGTAGGTGCAGGAAAAATACAGACCTTCCCTCCCACCCTACAAGCTTACAGCAGTAGTCTTTTTCTGCACGGTCATTTTCAATTCCAGGGAGAGACCCCGCGCTGAGAGCGCACTCAGCGCGGAGTTTATCCCGGGCGAGGCCCTCCGCCGGAGCAGGAGGCCTCATCCAAATCCAAAACTTACATTGAATGATCGGCGGCAGCGCTAAATAATACTATAGTAGAATCAGGTGATGTGAGCCTCAGAAATATTAGGTGCTACCCCTACGAGAAGGCAAATAACCACGCGTATATTACTGCATTGATTGGCCGAACACACAAACCAGCCCGAGCCGCCGGGGTAGGGCGTTCATCCGAACTACAGTAGTGGTCCCTCGATAGTGCCGGTTGCCCGTTATAATAGTGTCCGTGAAATCGCTGGGCACCGATGGGATTCACCTGTCAGTACGTCAGTGTGCGGAGTAGTGCCGGCATACCGCACTACTATAGAGGGACCACTACTACTACTACTACTACTACTACTACTACTATTATTACTACTACTACTATTATGAGTACGGGGCTCAGGTTCTGCTCGAGCCTGTGGCACTTTCCTTTCTTGTCTGTGTAGCGTCGAGTAGACGCCAGGTTGTTGGAGCATCCAGGCTTGACGACAAGCCGGATGAACGATACGAAGAGATGATGTGAGCAAGGGGGGCTGCCCTTGCTGCGTATTCGAAGACCTTGGGTGTCGTCAGCCATTACTTGTGCACGGGACAACATATGGGCTGCCGAACACGGCAAGTAGTCTTGGAATACGAACGACCACAGTAGTACAAATAAGATACAGATATCTATGACCTCGACGAATGGTGGAACCGACGCAGGACATATCCATGCGGCGGTTGGGTCGAGAGCATGGCACCCACACTATTACTACTACTACCACAGTACCAGGTAAAGAGCTGTACCGCACGCGAACAGCATGGTCATGCTCATACCGCCGCAAGCTCTTCCTATGAATAGTCGCTCGACAATACTATACCTCCCTTCTCGTTTTTTTTTTGTCGCTATTCCTGGCTCCCAAAATGGTAAATCACGAAATCGGAGATTTTTGGTCCCCCATGGCGCGGATCTCCGGCGCATTCAGAGTTTCTTACAACACAGAATCTCCCCGCTTTAATCAGCTGCGAAGGGCCTCCCATGATTTTCGCCGTGTAATTTAGCAACTACACAGTAGTACTCGTAGATTCGCTCGGAACAAAGTCATCACTCCAGTAGTAGTAGTTGTTGTACATATCAGAGACACGGAAGACGACAGACACAGCAATAAACGAACAATACCGAAACATCCTTCTTCCTCTCCAAGAAATCCATCTAGAAAATGGGGCGGCACCGGGCACCGGCAGGGGCAGCCCCCCTCCCCCCCTGACCAATGGAAATGATCTTGATCGCCAAGCATGAAACCGCACATGGGCGAACAGTCTACCACACAACTTGTAAAACTGAGTGTCAGGTATCAGCTACTACATCGTAGGTCGAATGTACGAACACCTTATTATAAAATGGAATACCAGGTACCTGGTACAGAACAAGCGAGCTCAATCATCCTCATTGAGCGAGCTCGACGTATCACGCAGCTTGCAAAGCTGAGTACAGCATCAACCATTCAATCAGTCGAACTCACAGCTTTGACAATATTCGTGAAAACATGTCTACAAGGTTCAACCTCTTCGGGGTTGTTGTGTTCAACTTGAAACCCCAAGGGGGGTGTGGCAAGTACAAAATGGAGAACCCAGCAGGCGTTATTTCCTCGTACAATGGGTACCCCTGTTTAAGAGAGGTGGTACAGATCGAAAACAGCTCTCTTAACTAGACTTCTCTCTTATCCACAGTGGGAAATATATAGGTTTAGTGTAGGCGGGTCCAGCCGATTCGGTCTCTCTTAACTGTACTATTCTCTTATATAGGGTACCCTCTCTTAAGTCGGGGTACCCACTGTACCAGCTACTCGTACGTAGCCACCGGGCAAGAACGAAAAACATACAAAAGCTACGTATTGAAAGGAAAAAGGAAAAATAAGTACAGTACGGGACAACTATTAAGGAACAGACTAATAAGAAAGCCAGGCTGAGATTTAGAGGAAAATGATAATTTCGACAGTCGTGATCTTGAAATTAGTGTAGAAAGCACCCTCTTGTCAAATAAGAAATCCAGCCTGGACCATATTTCTTGTTTCTTACTAGGTGTCCTGTACTGCTGTAGCCACCGGGCAATCAACACTGATCAGCCCAAACGAGGATAGAGCTAGTAGTTCTAATAAAAACAGCCTAGAGTTTGCTCGTGCCAGGAATCATCACATAATGTATCTCTCGCAGTACAGCAGCAGTAGTTCCAGGTGTCATCGCACAATATGTATCGCTCGCCCGGCCGGCCCCTCGCACGCGCGAACTGTTTGCCCTCGCCGCACGCCTTTCCCCTTCTTCGTGGTGGAAATCGAGAGTGTTGTTGTTGGTGTTGGTGTTGTCGCGAGCGGCTCGTAGTCGTCCTCGTTGTTTTTATCACCGTCACCATAATCATCATGATTAGGTAGCATCGACATTAGCAGCATTACGTAGCAGCAGCACTAGCGGTAGTAGCAGCACTCCAAGTAGCAAGCATCATTAGCGATAGCAACAGCAGCATCAGCAGTAAAGGCGGCCGCAACATTTAACAGCAGATGCATCAGCAGCATCATCACCATCAGTAGCCAAACCATCAGCAGCAGCAGCTGAACAGAAACATCGTCGAGAAGGAAAAACGACTGAACGAATCGTGGGGGTAAATAAAACATCTGCATCCTTCATCTCCCCCCCCCCTCCCCTCACTTCCATCCCTGCTGGAACCCCCCCTTCTGAACCCCCTCCTACAAACGCTCTTACGCAAAGCGTAGGGGGGACCCTCATCCTCACCACCCCCCTCCGCTACCACCCTATCCCCCCTTTTTCTGACGACTAAAACAGCCACAACAATCCCTAGGAAAAAAAAAACTACGCTAAAAACAAACAGAAATGCGAAGGTCGGGGGCGCAACTCCCGCATCACCATTTAAAGCACGAAATATGTTACATCTACACCATTTTTTATATTGTTGTCTATCCGCCCTCCCCCCCACCCACCCCCCTCGCTCCCATCCTCACGACCCGCCTCTCCTCCCGTCTTCCCACCATCTACCCACACGCTACGCAAAGACGCTGCAAAACTTTCCACCAACTCCCTCGCCCGCCGAAACCCCCCTCGGCAGGCCCTCTCCCGTAAATCGTTTGTTCTTCCCTTCTGTGTGAGGGTGCCAGACGCGAGAAACTTTCAAGCTCGCGATGGGCACACGCTTCGACCCCCCCCCCCCCCCCCCCCCTCCCCCCGCCTCCGTATCCGCCACCGCCACCCAACCCGTCACACCATCCGCATCACTGATTCCACTACTGCTGTAGCACGTCCTCTACTAAATGGCGAAAAAAATGCGGGGTTTCCCAAGCATCCTAGTCGCTTTTCTTTAGTCACCTTTAGGCCTTAAGCACTGCACTACCGTTGAACAGGGGGGTTCCCTAAGGACCTCAGGCGTTTTTGGCGAGGTCCGTGACCGCTTCGATCAAAAGCCTTCTCCGCGCTTCACCACCGCCTTCTCCATGCCTATATATGGTGCATACTGCAGGGTTTCGATAATACTCTCAGGCGATTTTGGCGAGGTCGATAAGCTCTTCGACCAAGCTTTCCCCTCGCTTCACACCACCGGCCTCTCCATATGCCTATATAATATATATGGTGTGGGGTTTCGACAATAAACCTCGGGCGTTTTTGACGAGATCGACAGCCGCTTCGGCCGAGTTTTCCTCGCGCTTTTGCTTCACCACCGTCTTCTCCATACATACATATGGCGAAGATGTGGGTTTTCGAAAAGCAGGTCAGGCGTTTTTGGTAGGTCGGTGATCGCTTCGACCACGCCTTCCCCGCGATTCACCACCGCTCTTCTCCATGCATTATGTAAGGTGAATGTCGCCAGGTTTCGTCAACATTCTCAGGCGTTTTTGGCGAGGTCGATGACCGCTTCGATCAAGTCTTCCCCACGCTTCACCACCGCCTTCTCCATGCTCGACGCGTACGGCACCGGAGCGTCGTCCATGCACAGACGCCTCACCTGCAGTCACACACGGAGAGAGAGGTAAGTCGGTTGGTTGACTGACTACTCGTAGTTCATTGGTTGATTCGAAATGATAGCACCTACTTGCGTAATTTTTGCTGTAGTTTGAGGCGTGCATTGTATAGGGGAAGCGTTCAACCAGAGTTTGAGGCGTGCATTGTATAGTTACGCAAGGGTGCGCATTATACCAAGAGCAGTTCGATACCATCTGATACATATCGAAAGTTCGATACTGCCATTTATCGAAAGTTCGATATTGCCATATATCCAAAACTTTGATACGATTATCCAGCGCTATCAAATAGTTTGGTACAGTATTTCGAAAACGCACCGGTGCGTCGAGCTCGTCGTAGAGCTCTTCTGCTACGAGGGCCGAGATGGTGGCACCCACGCCGCCCGACCGGGTGCTCTCGTCCAGGATGGCCACCTTATCGGGGGGAAAAAAGCCAGACAAAAAACATCGAGCACCGAATATCGAAAGATCGAACATCGAAACAAAATGAGCATCGATCATTGAACATCAAACATCGAATATCGAATATCGAATACCGAACATCGAATATCAAACAAAATGAGCATCACAAAAAACACCGAGCACCGAATATATCGAGTATCGAACATCGAACATCGAACAAAATGAGCATCGATCATTGAACATCAAACATCGAATATCGGATGTCGAACATCGAATATCGAACATCGAATATCGAACATCAAACGTCGAACACTACATGAGCATGAGCATCGAAATCGAAACATCGAACATCGAATATCGAACAATGTGAGCGTTCAACATCAAACATCGAGCACCGAAGATCGAACATCGAACAAAATGAGCATTGAGCATCACAAATCAAACATCGAATATCGAACAATATGAGCATCGAACGTGAAACATAGAACATCGAATATCGAATATCGAACACGATCAGCATCGAATATCGAACATCGAACAATGTGAGCATTGGAGATCACAACGAATATCGAACAATAGGAGCATCGGACATCGAGCATCGAACATCAAACATCAAACAACATAAGCACCGAGCGCCCAGCACCGAGCATCGAATATCGGATATCGAACATCGGGCATCGAACAATATGTATGAGCATCGAGCATCGACCACCGAATATCAAACAGCAAACACCAAAGATCGGACGTAGAACAATACGAACAACAAGAACGTCGCATATCGAACATCATACATCAAACAACAACGCACGATATGAGCATCGAGTATCGAACATCGAACCAAACAGCAAACACAAAAAATATCGGACATCGAACAACACGATCAATAAGAAACACCGAATATCGAGAACATCAAACAACGAACAACGCAAAATATGAGCATCGAGTATCGAACATTGTTGGATATCTCGACCGATAATTAATCAAGGTCGACACGATACCGATGAATGAAAAAAATAAAAAATAAACTAATCGATACGTAATATACGAATTCGATGTTTCATGCGTCGAACCTTTCGTTCAGTAGCATGAAAAAACAATGGGATGATGGCGTGGAATGGAGGGCAAAACACGTTCGATACCTGGTGCATACGATATATCGATATATCGGAACTTTCGATACGATATCCCATAAAAAACACGGGAGGGAGGCCAGGGGATGGACGGCAAAACGAGTCCGATATTTCGATAATATCGAAAGTCCGATATTTCGATATATCGACAGTTCGATATTTCGATATATTGAAAGTCCGATATTTCGATATATTGAAAGTCCGATATTTCGATATATCGAAAGTCCGATATTTCGTTACATCGTACTTTTCAAATTTCCAACACACTGGAAACAGTTCTTATAATTTGATACTATTTTCGATAGTTCGATAACGATCACCGATACGATGAACGATAACCGATATATGCGATAAACGATACGATAATCGAACATCAAAAACGACAAACCACCCCACAGTTTTTTCTACCTTGTGCGTGCGTCGGAGCGACATCGCGATGGTCTCCATGTCGAGCGGCTTGAGCGTCCGGAGCTCGATGAGGTCGATGTCCGCCCCGGCCGCGATGATAGCGTCAATCGACACCTGCAGCAAGGCGAATCACAAAAAACTGTGGGGTGGTTTGTCGTTTTTGAAAAAAAAAAAAAAGGGGGTGAGGGTAGGGGGGGGGGGGTGATTCATTTTCATGCATGGCCGGAGTCGTATGACCATAGACCCTCGCATCCCTTCAATGCCGGGACGGAGCATGTCGGGTTTTCACTGAGGGGGGGGGGGGGGGGGGGGGGGGGGGGGTCTCCTGATTCATGAGTAACTGCTTGCTGCCTCCGCACGCAGGTGCACGAACTTCGCTGCATGAAAGTAACCCGGGATACCCTTCCCTTCGCGAGTAGGAACGGTGCTCCGTCTCGAAAAAGATGCTAAGGTCTATGGCTCTACGACTACGGCCATGCATGAAAAATAAGTACACCCCCCCCCCCCCATAACCCCTCTCTCGCTTTCCTCCCTCACCTGTGCCTCCTTGACGCCGTGCAGGTAGGTGAGCACTGTCACCGCCTGCTCGCGGTGTCATTCCGATTCCACGCAAAAGCCAAAGCCAAAAATGGGGAGCAAATGTGAAACGAAAGCAACGAAAGAACAGCGACGATTGGACCAGAGGCAACACATCACAAGAGAGAGGGAGGGAGGGAGGGGGGGAGGGAGGGAGGGAGGGAGAGAGAGTCGGCATTCACACATGCCTAAAACATGGACACGCACAACGATGGATACAAACACATCATGGGGACATACACAAACAACGGGAACACACGCACAAAATATGGACACACACGTAAACCGTGGACACAGACATAAATCATGGACAAACACTACACCGGCAACAGGCTCGAGTAAATAAAACAGGGAGAAAACACGGAGGGGGTAACAGAAAAGAGAGAAAGACGTACAAAGAAGGAGAGATACTAACAAAAGAAAAGAGAGAAACATATACCAACAGCGAGGAAAAGAGGAGACAGAGTCGTGAAAACACGATCAAGACGGGAAGTGCACAACACAACTACCTACAGCGAACACGTCAGTAAACAGCAAGCGCCACATGCATGTTGTCGCCCACAATCTCTTCCATTGATCCGGTCTTGCGAAGCAATCCCCCCCCCTCCCCCTCCCCAAGCCCGCCACCTTACCCGCCGAAACCGCCTCCTCCAACGCAGCCTTGTAGAGCAGCCCCCCACCCCTTCCCTACCCCACCCCCAGCCCCCCCCCCCCCCCTCCCCCTCTCTTCCCCTCCCCCCCCCCCTCCGTCGATAATCAAATGACTAAGGCGAGCAACAAATGAGTGAGCTATACGACTACGGCCGTGCACGACATGAGTACACCCCCCCCCCCCCCCCTCCCCCTCTCTTCCCCTCCCCCCCCCCCTCCGTCGATAATCAAATGACTAAGGCGAGCAACAAATGAGTGAGCTATACGACTACGGCCATAACCGACATGAGTACACCCCCCCGCCCCCTCACCCCCCACCCTAACCCCGCACCTTGCCCTTCGACACCGCCTCCTCCGAGGCGGCGTGGAGAACCGCGGCCTTGTTCAACGGCAGGCAGCGCCCCAGGTCCAACCCGCTCTTGACCCCCTTCATCATCTTCACGGGACAGAACAGAATGCCCGGTCCGTTGTCACGGATCATGGACTTGGTGATGCCGTAAGCAGCCTCAGGGGAGGCGGCAGTGCAGATCTTCAGCCCCGGGATGCCCATCACGTACGCGTGGAAAGGCTGGTATATAATAACATCATACCATTTTTTTTTTGGTGTAAAGTGCCATTTTGTTAAGCGCGCATGGGGGAGGGAGTTGGGCGGTGGAGGCGGTGGGGGCAGGGGGGTGGGGAGGGTCATTTAGGAGCCGGATTGAGGGGGGGGGGGGAGGGGTACTCATTTGTTGCTTGCCTTAGTCATTTGACGATTGACCATGCATCCCTTTCGAGACGGAGCATTGAGGGGGTGGGCGGGAGTACTAATTTGTTGCTTGCCTTTGTACTTTGACCATTGACCCGGCATCCCTCTCGAGACGGAGGGGGGGCAGAGAGTCAGATACCAAAACAACATCCCCAGCACATAACTCGACGCTATGGCGTGCTACCCGAAGCGAACGCCCTGTCCTGATTGATTGATACGTCACTGTCAAAAAAAAAACTGCCGGCTTCCCGCACGCTCGTACCATGTTAAACCAAGAAACAAGCATTAGAAAAAAACGCGGGACGGCAAAACCACGCAAGTATACGGCGAAACACCCAATAAAGAACAACAAACAGCAACAACAACGACACCAACCACAAAAACAACAGCGTCAACACCAAAAGCAACAGCAACAACAAAAACAATCAAAACATTAGCCCAAGAAACTCCTTTATTAAACTGTAAACATCACGATGGGGGTACACAAACACCCCCCCCCCCTGCTCTTCGTGACGCTGCTATGGTGGTTCTTACCGGTCCACGGATATCTGGGGTTTACATTGCGTAACGAGGCATTACTCTTCTGAGGTGATGACTGGATCCGGCATGGGTCTGGCTTTTTTGCCTTCGGATTCAGCCAAGAACACTCAAATAAGACACGACCCGGGTGCGTCTATACGGGGTACAACGATACTACTCGTATACCTCGTATCTGGTATAGCACGTAACAACCCAGATATCCTCACGAAACGACCAGAGGGGCACATATATACGCGGCACAACGATACTATACACCCGTATATATAGCACATGAACAACCCCAAACAATCCCCGCTTTCCATCACCTGGGAGTGCTCGGCCCCGAGAGACTGGTTGGGCGCCGTGCCCCCCGCCCCGATGATGGTCATGGGCATGTCGAACTGCCCCCCCGTCGTCGCGTAGGTGTTGCCGGCGCTGCTCAGCTCCGCCATGCCGTAGATGCCGAAGTTCGTGTTCATCAGCTCCACGATAGGCCGGTACCCGTTCATGCCCTCGCCCAAAGCCTGGGGGTGGGGGTGGGGATGGGATGGGATGGGATGGGATGGGATGGGATGGGATGGGGTGGGATGGGATGGGGATGGGATGATTTGGGATGTGATGGGATGGGATGATTTGGGATGGGATGGGATGATTTGGGATGGGATGATTTGGAATGGGATGAGATGAGATGGGATGGGATGAGATGAGATGGGATGGGATGGGACGGGATGGGATGGGATGGGATGATTTGGGATGGGGTGGGATGGGATGGGACGGGATGGGTGGGATGGGATGGGATGAAATGGGATGGGATGGGGTGGGATGGGATGGGATTGGATGCTATGGGATGGGACGGGATGGGACGGGATGATTTGGGATGGAATGGGATGGAATGTGGTATTAAGGGGTGGGATGGGATTATATAGGACGGGACGGGTGTGGTGTGAAGATATAGAATGGGAGGGGATGGGATGGCATGAGAGGGGATGCGATGGGATGGGATGGGATTGGAAGGAATGGGATGTGGTGTGAAGGGATGGGATGGGATGGGATGGTACAAGACGGGACGGGTTGTGGTGTGAATGGATGTGATGGGATGGGATAGGGTGGGACGGAACGATGCATAACGGGACGGAGTGGAGGTGAGGTGAGGTGGAGTGGGGTGGGGTGGGGTTTGGTGGGGTGGGGACGTTATCCATACCTTTCCGATGATGTGCCCCTCGTCGATGATCTCGTCGGCCGCCCGGAGCGAGCCGAAGACCTCCTGCAGTTTCTTAGGGATGTCGTACGAAGAACCAGCCTGGGGGCATCGAGCAAAATAAAAATGATGGGACCAACGCCAACAACATCAGCAACAACAATAACTACAACAGAAACAACAGCAGCAACAATAACAGCATCACCACCACCAACACCAACCACAATACAACCATCGCTACTAGCAACAAGAACAACAACTTCAACACTACCGCAGAACGGCACAAGCGCAAGCATCAACACCAGCACCAGCTACACCAACGCCACCATTAATACATAGAAACAGCGACGACAGCAACACAGACACAAGCAACAGCAATAATAGCAGCAGACAACAGTAACAACAGCAGCAGCAGAAAAACAGATAACAGCAACAACAACAACAACAACAACAACAGCAATCCAAGCTATGGCGCGTGTGACTGGACGAGAAAAACAAAAAACAACACACATGGTAAAAATATGTTTATACAACTGCGTAAACGCAAAAAGCAATCCGTTCGTTTTGGACCGGGACACACGTACGTAGCTTAAAACAATAATTAGCTCGTCACCTAGACCTGTATCAGGGACTCGGGGTAAGACCTAAAAATAACAAAATGCTATTAATATATACACAATACCTCTATATTTCATGGTGTAGAGGGGTGTACTCATGTTATGCATCGCCGTAGTCGTATGACCATAGACCCTCGCATCCTTGCGTACAATGCCGGGACGGAGAACGTCGGGTTTTCACCTACCAGGCAGGGGTGTATGCTACGAGCAAACAAGCACAGGCTATAAATATATATATATATATATTATTTCGTGCACGCTATGAATAACAATACTAATACTCTAAGGTTCGTTTCCGTTTCGTATGATAGCAGGGTAACGTAAGTAAAGCACACGCAAAAAAAGAAGAAGAGAATGCGTTAATCACCTGGAGGTCTTCGGCGTGGATCGTGGTCATGGGGTCGCGCAGCATCTCCTCGAGGATGGCGAGGTTGATAGCGTCGCCGATCGTGATCTCTCCCTTCTTTGCCTTGTCCTGCATTTATCGACAAGTTTGTCATCGTCATCATCATCATCATCATTATCAATGCCATCAATACCACCATCGTTATGATCGTCATCGCCATCTAAATTGATCCTCATCAACAGCATCACTGCGACACCCGTTCACAAAAAACACCACCAGCATCACAGACAACGCTACCAACACCAATAACGCCAACATCGCCAATACCATCACCAGCACCACCAACACCATCACCGCTACAGCCATCAGTACCACCGTCGCGACCTGCACTACCAACCACCACCACATCTGTATTATGTTTCATTTCAGAATCCGATTTTTTTATTGTCTTTTTAGTTCCTTATTGTTCCGGTATGGCTTGTGTCGTTGTGTTCTCGTACCCGGTACGTTGGCATTTCACTTGCTTTTACCATTTGCGGTTTTGTTTTGTTTTTGTTTTCTTGTTCTTCTCTGTCTCACAGTCTGTGACCACATGAGTTGTATCTCTGTAGGATTAGGAATCAGGACAAGACCTTGGGTGTAATCATGTAGTTGGGTAGAAATAACGGTTCGATGTGAAGACAACACACATCACATCACCAATATCACGACACCAACACCACCAACATCAACACCGCCACCAACATCACCAACGTCACTACCACCACCAACACCATGACAACGACGACGACCCACCAATACCATCGCCAACACCACCAACACCAACACCACCAACACCACCGCCAACACCACCACCAGCAAAACCATCAACGCACCAACACCAACAAAAAGACAGCCGTACCTCGAGCATAGCGCAGTGGGCCTCGGCTTCCGTCTTGGAGTGCGCCGGCAGAGACCTGGCGTTCACCTCGTCCGCGTTTGCGGGGGGCGACTTGAGGTTGTAGTCGGTGGAAGGGACGTCGGGGTACTCGAGCTCCTGACAGAGAGAGAGAGAGAAAGAGAGAAAGAGAGGATAGGAAGAGGTAGAGAGGGATAGAGAAAAGGGAGGGAGTAAGAAGAAGGAAGAGGGACAACAGAGTGAGACACTGTTAATAGCACCCACAACACCACCACCATCCCTAGCTACACCAACACCAGCACCACCAGTAACAGCAACAACAACAGCAACAACAACAGCAACAGCAACAGCAACAGCAGCACCACCAACACCAACACCAACACCACCACCCCACCACCACCACCACTAACCACCACCACCCCCAACAACAGCAACAACAACAACAACATCAACATCAACAGCAACAGCAACAGCAGCACCAACACCNACACTACGTGATACGACCATTCCCCTTGTGCGGAGATGAGGTTATCAACCCCGCACAAATGATC
The DNA here is from genome assembly GCA_008828725.1 of Saccharina japonica. Classification (NCBI taxonomy): domain Eukaryota; class Phaeophyceae; order Laminariales; family Laminariaceae; genus Saccharina; species Saccharina japonica. The sequence goes on from MEHQ01001731.1 coordinate 426,278, forward strand.
TAACAAGACCGCCAGTATGGGGGGTTATCTTGAGGCCTTAAGTGGTACCGAACACGCTAGCGCTTAGCGTTTCGTTGCTGACTCACCTGTAAGAAGAGTAGGAACGGCCGATCCTTCTCCTCAGCGTGCTTCGTCAGAACTAGCTCCCTAGCGCCGCGCGCACACACACACATACACCGGGGGGTAAAATGAAAAAAAACGAAAACATATTTTTAGAAGAAAACAAAAAGCACCAACAAGTAGACCACCCAACCACACCGCCAAACACCACCACCAATATATTGTTTTCATGTATACCAGGTACCTGGTACCTGGTAAGCAACAACGGCAACAACTAAGCCACCCAACAACACCGCCGAACAACACCACCACCACCAATAACTCCAACAACAGCACCACCACCACCACCACCCCAAAAAACAGCAACAACAACCAAAAACCACCAAACACCACCATCATCACCGCCACACCCCCACCATCCACCACCACCACAACCACAACCACTCCACCACCACCACCACCACCCTCATCCTCCTCATCACCACCACGACCCCCCCCAACAAAACTTGCCTTGGCCAGGTCGGCCGGCGGGGGCGGGGACGCGTCGGCAAACTCAACCGCGGCCTTCACGGCCGCCGCAGCTTTCTTCTTCGCTCCATCCAACTCCTCCTGTCCGAATAGAAACCGAACGCAGAGGGAAAAAATTCAGGCGAGGGAAAACCGAACGCAGAGGAAAAAATCGGACGTGTGGGTAAACCGAACGCCGAGGGTCAAATCGGACGGTGGAAAACCGAACGCCAAGGGCAAAGAACCAAAGGAGGGAAAACCGAACGCCGAGGGAAAAAGTCGGACGATGAAAAGCCGAACACCGAGGCGAAAAGTCGGACCAGAAAAAAAAGGAACAATGAGAGCACAATCGGTCGAGGGCTGTAAATATCGGAACAAGGCGGGCACTTGGATGAGGGCGGGAAAATGAAAAGTTCGGATGAAGGCAGGCAGTCGGGGACGAGGGCGGGCAAAATCGGAATAATGGCCGGAAAAATCGGACGAGGGCAGATAAAATCGGATGAGTGTGGAAAAAATCGAGGCGAGAGCGGGAACGATCGGACGAGGGTGGGGGGCACAATCGGCGGACGAGGGCGGACAAAATCGTACGATGCTCTTACTAACGAGAGCAAGGCATGCCCTATCTGACTCCCCTAACGAGACTAAGGCATGCCTTATCTAATCATCTTCCATCAAGGCATACCCTATATTACTCTACTAACGAGAGTAAAGCATGCCCCATCTCAAAATATCCCAGTAAGCCATGCCCTATCTTATTCCCACGAACGAGAGGTAAGGCATGCCGCTATTTTGCCATTTTCCCACTAAGCCATGCCCTGCCTTACCTCGGTGAAGGTCCCAGCGTCCAGCGACTCCGCCTCGAAGATGGTAAGGGGGTCCTGCGTGGCCCTCGCCCAGCGCTTCTCCTCCTTGCGCCCCCTCTCGTGCTCGGGGTCTGCGGGAGAGTGGCCCTGGAAACGGTACGTCTGGACCTGTGCACGCAAATTTGAGGGGGGCGGGGGCGGGAGGGGNNGGGGGGGGAGGGGGGGAACCGGGGGCGTACGCATTCGTTGCTTGCGTTAGTCATTTGACCATTGACCACGCATTCCTTTCGAGATGGAAACAGAGCCCCGTTCCTACTCCTATTGGAGACACCTCCAATATTTGGGCTCTCAGTATAATGACTTTTTTTTCTTCAGTATATTACATAGAAACCTTTCGCTAATATTTTTGTATCCTCTTCCTGTTTCGCGAGGCGGGACATAACGAAGGGGAGGGGGGGGCATGCTGAACTCTTCTCGCGATAAAAAAGCCAAGGCACGTATATATGCACCGTAATGGAGGCCGGGGAGAAGAAAAGCCTACTTAAGTGACCCCGGATCTGAGCTACGCCTAGGTGGTGGGAGCAGGAGAAACTAAGGGCGGAGATAATAAACGGGGTGCTAAAAAACAAAAAGGGACACGAGCAACAGCCACTCTATAGTGCCGGTGTGCGCCAGCCAATCATGCCGGCACTATATCGTAGCGGCAACCGGCACTACTTACTCCGCACACTGGTTAATCCCATTTGTGTCAAGCGGTTTCACAGACACTATATTATACGTAGCTGTGCTGGATATCGACGGGTAGAAAGTAAGGTGTAAAGTGAAGAGCACGCACACAGGCACTATAGCGGGAAGCCGGCACTACTCAACTGGCACTATAGAGGGACCACTACGGTACCCCCAACACCCAACACCCGACCCCGCACCATCGACACCGCCTCCTGTGCACCTGGAGGATAGCCGGCCCGTTGCTCCTGACGTACTCCGTGACGGCGCGGCCCGCCGAGAGCATCTGCATCATGTCCTGCCCGTCCACGTTGATTCCGGGGACGCCGTAGTGCTTCCCCTGTTGCGGTTACACAACAAACAAGACACGAAACAAAAACGCCGCGGGGGTCATACGAAAACCGTCACGTACGTGTGGTGGAAATCGAGTTTAAAAGGCTAAAACTCTTGTAGCATCTGTTGATCGACATTTTTAGTCTACTTTCCCTACAATGGCGTCGTCGGCAGGACGTGAGATTCTGAAGAGTGAGGTCGATGGTTCGATCCTCACCTTCATCCCATAAAAAGGAAAAAATGGGAAAAATCTCATGTTCAAGAACTTGTAAAACTCACTCACTTAGAAAACACCAGGAAGGAACGATGAGAGCAATGCGATCATTGCATACTGAGTCCAGTACCGAAAAGTCGGAGGTAAAACTTGGATACTCAGAGTCTCATCGGGAATCCTGACTTACACCGAAGAGATAAGTCAGGTTTAGTGAGGGAGAATGTGGTGGAAATCGAGTTTAAAAGGCTAAAACTCTTGTAGCATCTGTTGATCGACATTTTTAGTCTACTTTCCCTACATACGCTCTTCGTGAGGTAGAATCGGATAAAATCCGCAGTAGTGCTTCCCCGGTTGCGGTTACATAACAAGCAAGACACGAAAAAAAAAGCCGCGGGGGGTCATACGAAAGCCGTGACGTTCTTCGTGAAGGTAGAATCAGATAAAATCCGCAGTAGTGCTTCCCCGGTTGCGGTTACATAGCAAACAAGCCACGGAAAAAAAGCCGCGGGGGCTCATACGAAAACCGTGACGTTCTTCGTGAAGGTAGATTCAGATAAAATCCGCAGTAGTGCTTCCCCGGTTGCGGTTACATAACAAACGAGACACGACAAAAAAGCCGCGGGTGGTCATAAGAAAACCGTTACGCTCTTCGTGAAGGTAGAATAGGATAAATCCGAAGTTTGTAGTGCTTCCCCGGTTGCGTTACATAACAAACAGGACACGAAAAAAACGCCGCGGGGGGTCATACGAAAACCGGTACGCTCTTCGTGAGGTAGAATCGGAAAAAAATCCGCAGTTCTTCCCCGGTTTGGCGGGTAGGTAACACGCAGGAAACAAAAACGCCCCGGGGGGTCACACGAAACCCGTTACGCTCTTCGTGTAGTAGAATCAGAATATACCCGCCCACTATTCCGGGAGGGGCTCTGTATTGCAGTAAGATAGAAATCAGAACGTTCAAGTGTACGATAGCGGCCAGCCAAGGGGAGGTCCATCATCAGTCCAGCGCAACAAATACGAAGAGAAAGAGGGAAAGAGGCAAGGGGGGGGGGCGGGGGGCGGGGTATTATTTTGTTGCTTGCCTTAGTCATTTGACCATGGACCACGCATCCCTTTCGAGACGGCGCGGGGGGCGTTTACTCAATAGTATATATATACCCCCCCAGCTTATTCTTCGTCTTGTGGAGTTTAATCTTATTTATTATAGACTTTTTACCTACAAAGTGTGTGTTTCCCAGTCAAAACCTCGACATTCGGTTTTGGGTGTACTCTGATATGAATTGTACAACAGTAATACCGGTAGATGGACCTTTTTTTGTTGGTTTTCCTCAGGTCTGATAATATTTCGTGTCGTTCGGTACCTGAAGGAAGACATCGGAGTTGGCCGCGACGTCGGGAGTGAACGTGTTGATGGCGCGCCCGTTGTCGATCACGAGGAACAGCAGCGGGAGCTTCTCCTTGGCCGCCGCGTTGAGCGTCTCAGCCATGCGTCCGTTCTGTGCAGCTCCCTCGCCCAGGAACACGATCGTTACCCTTACGACGTAGGAAGGGCGGGGGGGGGGGGGGGGGGGGGGGCTTACGGGTTACGGGTCACAGATTACGGGTAACGGATACCGGGATTACATGTTACGGGTAATTGATACCAGGATTACGTGTTACGGGTGACAAGGTTGAGGATCACACGGATTACAACGGAGTTAACGGGTTAAAACCGCTCCCTCGCCCAGGAACACGATCGGGTACCGGGTAACGGATTACGTGTTACGGGTACCGGGTGACAGATTGAGAACCATGGGCTACGACCGGGTTATATACCGGGTTAAAATCGCCCCCTCGCTGAGGAACACGATGGTTCCCCTTACGTAGAAGGCGGGGGAGGGTACGGGTTGCGGGTAACCGGTACCGGGTTACGGGGGGGGTTACCGGTTGGAGGTATCGGGTACAGGGCAACGGGTACCGGGTAACTGGTACCGGGAAACGGGTAACGGTGACGGATCACGGGGTTCGGGTGGGTTTCGGGTAAAGGGTAGCGCGTACCGGGCGACGGATTACGTATTAATTAACAAGGCGGCTTCCCTCTACAAGGCGGTCATCTTGATCTGGCACACCACCGTCTTACTGGTGGACTCCTACTGTATGGTTAGTAAAAATAGAGATATGCACACTTTTCTTTTTCGGGTCCATCGTGGGCTCTGATTACTACATTAGCCCACCCGGAAATGTAACGACAACCATTGGGTTACCTCGTACAGCAGAGTTTATTGAGATGACCTCGACGCATATATATAGAAGTGCTGTGAGAAGAAAACATATATATTTTGATACATCCAACCAAAAGCATATATATAGAAGTGCTGTGAGAAGAAAACATATACATTTTAATCCATCCACCCAAAAAGAAAAATAAGGAAAACAAGAAAAGAGAACAAAAAATAATAAAACTCAAAATCAAGCAGCTTGAGCAGCAACAGCGGCAGCAGTGGCAATAGCAGCAGCAGCAACACAGTAGCAATAGCAGCAGCGGTAACAACAACACAGTAGCCATAGCAGCAGTAGCAATGGCAGCAGCAGTAGCAGCAGCAATAGCAGCAGCAATAGCAGCAGCAATAGCAACAGCAACAACAACAGCATCAGCAGCAATAGCCGCAGCAGAAACAACACCAGCACCAACAAAGCAGCACCAACACCAACAGCAGAAGCAACACCAACATCAACAGCACCAAGAGCACCTACCTGTCGTCATCCTTCATGCCCTCGGGGTCGAGGTGCCGGTCCATCAGGATCGACCGAGCCGCCCCGGCCGCGTAAGCGATCTGCTCCGCCACAAGCGCCCACCCCCCCTGTTCAGCCACACCACAATATACAAAAACCAGGCGAAATACGGGAGGAGCGGTGCGATACAGCATGGAGCACACGGGAGGTGTGGCAAGCGAGGTGCAGAGGCGGCGGGGAAGGTTAGGGGGGGGGGGGGGGGGGTACCTCACTATCAACGGCATGGGCTGTAGTCGTAATGACGCTATAGGGTGGGTAAAGTCGATATTAATGTTGGTTCTCTTAAGGGAACGCCGAAAGGGTAAGGGCTGGGGGAGGGGGGGGGGGTGTACCCGATATTCATGCATGGCCGTAGTCGTATGACCATAGACCCTCGTATCCCTAGAACCTCCCGCCCTACGCGACTCGTCCACCACCTCACGGCACTTCACGCTTGGTGCAGGGTATCAATGCCTGCCTGGTTGGTGAAAACCCGACGTGCTCCGTCCCGGCATTGTAGGGATGCGAGGGTCTATGGTCATACGACTAACGGCCATGCAGGACATGAGCACACCCCCCGCAAAGGTAGGCAAAACACGTATATCTAATACATGAAAAAAAAACGTAATGGGTGCCCAAATGTTGGAGGTGTCTCTATCAGGAGCACGAACGGGGTGCTGCCTCCGTCTCGAGAGGGATGCGTGGTCAATGGTCAAAATGATTTAAGGCAAGCAACAAATGAGTACTCCACTCCCCCCCGTCTCGAAAGGGATAATACGTGGCCAATGATCAATATGACTTAAGGCAAGGAACAAATGAGTACCCCCCACCCACCCCCCACCCTCCACCCCCCCTCCCACCCCGCCCCACCCCTTCCATCTCTCCGTCAAACCTGGAAGTGCGTGTCTTTGTCGTAGACGTGCATCGATCCGCCAGCTCCCCTGCAAGTCCCGCCGTCCTTAGCGAATAGCTCCCCCATGATGCGTCCAGGGTCGACGCCGCTCGCGAGTGCGTGGGTGTGCTCGCGGTAGTAGCTCATCTTCTTGTCCCCGTTGACGATGCTGTCGGCCACCATGGCGGGGATGCCCTCCTGTTGTATCCCCGGGGGACGAGAAGAGACAGCCGGTTTCCCATGTTTGTTTTATACCTGTTATACCGGTTTGCGTTTGGTGCGGGCCGACGGCACCTACGAGCAAAAGACGGTACTCGTATCATATGATGATACATCATCATTATGATACTATTATGGCGACAATATTATTATTCCTCGGTTAACCCATTCAGAACTGACAAAAAAAAACCCACACGAATTTCACGTAGTTTGTCCCCAAATACGTCGGACCGGATCTTAACCCCTCCAGAACTGAAAAAGGTATCGCACACTAATTTCAAGTATTTTGTATCCAAAAACCGGGGACCGTCAAGGGGTTGAAAAAAAAACCATCAAACAAACAAACAAACAAATCAACAGCCCCATGACCAACCAATCGCCCAAGTAACCGACAGCAACATCATCAGCCGATGTCTTGCCAACCAACCAACTAACCAAACAAAACGAAACCAACCGAACAACGAAACCAAAAAATCAACCAACCAATTTTCAACCAAACCTGTCCGTTGTCCAAGTGCATGAATCCCCTGATCTTCCCCTGCATGTAGGCCTGGTTGCACGCGTTCTCGAACTGCCGGCAGAGCTGCATCATCTCGTACCCCTTCAGCTGGTCCTCCTTCGATATCGTCGTGTATTCCTCGGACCGCGTCGGGTCCACCTTGAAGTCACGCACCAGGACTTCCCAGACCTGTTTCATGGGCGGAAGAGCGAACAAAAAAAAAAAAACGGTCCAGAGAAATAAATTATTGGCGAAAGAGCGAAAAAAAAACGGCCCAAAGAAAAAACAAATTCATTGGCGAAAGCAGGCGAAAGGGCGAAAAAACAAAACGGTCCAAAGAAATAAAAAGAGCGAAAAATAAATGGTCCAAAATAATATATCATTGGTGAAAGAGCGAAAAAGAAAAAACATATGGTCCAAAAAAAGGTATCATTGGCGAAAGAGCGAAAAAAAAGAAGAAAAAAAACGGTCCAAAAGAAAGAAAAAATAGATATTACCAGTACATAATACCAGGGTACAAGATAGGGCATGCCTTATTCTCGATAGGAACTTCCGGCGGTGGGGATACTTGCACATCTCGGGCAGATCATCTACAGATCATTTACAGATAGATAATATAGATCTCGATTCCCGCATCATGATCTAGATCTTCCAGAGGGCAGATATATTCCTGATCTGTATGATCTGTATGATCTGTATGATCTGTATGATCTAGCTCATGTTGCCGGGTGGGAGCCGTACGATCTGCATGATCTAGTACACGTTTCCTGAGTTGGATCTGTAGCAAGCAGATTCTGCACAACCTCTCACAACGGCAGGTGAGGAACTAGATGATCTGTACTGTACAGATCATTACCTATCTGTTCCAGGTGTAGATACTCTTGTAACTGTCGTCAACAAAAAGCGTGCGCTGGTGGGAGGCATAAAAAAGTCTCGGTGCTGGTCTATACTGCCACTGATGTTTGTGTTTTTCTGACGGTTTGTGGTCTGTTGGCTTCGGTTAGATCTCCGGCTTCAGATTGTCTCGTACAGGATCTCCATCTTCAGATCTTCTACAAGATCTCCGGTTTCAGATATTCTACAAGATCTCCGGGTTCAGATTCTCCACGGGATCTCCGGCTTTCAGATCATTTATCTATTAATAGGATCTTCGGCTTCACCTGGCTCAAAAATAAGGCATGCCCTATATAGGTAAAAACGAAAAGTGGGTACCTACGTAGGTCGGGTCGGAGTGCTTGCTATTGGAGGCGTGCTTCATTCGCGGGGGGGGGGGGGGACTTGCAGTCGCCATTTATGTTCCGACAAGTTTCCCCCTCTGAAACCTCAACGCAAAAAGTATCTCATTACTATTACGTACGGGTGAACATGTCATGGTAATTAGAACCGATTGTGGTGTGTGTAAGTAAAGCGGAATATATGGCTTTTGGACCCATCTTAGGTTCTGATTACTACCACTCTGTCCCTAAATATAAGCAACGTTATTAATTAACATTAGTATACAAACGGTCCTTATATTTACGGACATAGTGGTATATAATGGGTCTATGGTCATACGACTACGGCCGTGCACGACATGTGTACACCACCCGCCCCCCCCCGTAGTGCGAGGGTCTATGGTCATATACGGCTACGGCCATGCATGAATATGAAGTACACCCCTCCCCGTAGTAATTCCAAGTAGATTGCCCCACTCCCCCCCCCCAAAAAAAAAAAAAAAAAGCGGGCGCAGGGTGACGCGTTTTACGATAGACATACTCGTGACAAGCACACTTTTCGGCCAAAGTGTTTCTGGCTGATGGTGCTTCTTAACCCATTCAGAACTGAAAAAAAAATGTCCCACACTAATTCCAAGTAGTTTGTCCCCAAATTCGTGGGACCAGTTCTTAACCCATTCAGAACTGAAAAAAAAAAACATCCCACAGAAATTTCAAGTAGTTTGTCCCCAAATACATTGGACCAGTTCTTAACCCATTCAGAACTTAAAAAAAAGGTCCCACACTAATTCCAAGTACTTTGTCCCCAAATTCGTGGGACCAGTTCTTAAGGGGATAACTGAAAAGAAACTACTCGTGCCCAATATCGTTTGTTTTTAGAAGAAGAAAAAATCGTTACAGACCTTATGTATAGGCCATGGGGGATTGATTGCTCACCGGGTTAAGCGTTAAGCGTGCAATTTCTCTTAAAAGCCAGTTTTCGCGTTAAGGGAGCAATGAATCTTAGACGCCAGGTTTCGCGTCAAGCGTATAAAATTTTTGTTTTTAAAAGCCAGGTTTCGAGTTAAGCGCATAAATAATTTGTCTAAAAGCCAGGTTTCTCGTTAAGCGTGCAATTTGTCTTGAAAACCTTTTTTTTTTGTGGGTTAAGCGCATAAACAATTGGCCTTAAAAGCCAAGTTTCGCGTTAAGCGTACAATATGTCTTTAAAAAAAAGATTTTTTGTGGGTAAAGCGCATAAACAATTGGCCTTTAAAGCCAGGTTTGAGGTTTGGCGTTAAGCGTACAAAAAGTCTTTAAAAGGCCATTTTTTTGTGGGTTAAGCGTACAATTTGTCTTAAAACAAGCCAGTTATTCGGGGTGAGAGATAATACAGCTCCTCAAGTGAGAAATGAACTCCGAAAACATGCCCCTGAGGTTCATTCACCCCTCACCCCTCCCTACCCCCCCCCACCGTACCACATCATGCTTCCACTTCTACAGGGGCGGGTTTAAGTCGCGTCCCACCTGTTCCCACTTTATGTCGGAGGGAGGCCGCATGACCTCCGCCGCCTGCCCTGCCGTCGAAGCGGGCGGCGCAACGGTAGCCTTCAAGGGTCCCACCGCCTCTCCGCCGCTCCTGCGCTCGGAGAGCATGGTTGGTGTCCCCCAGCCCCCATGCCTCCTTTCACTATAAAACCAGAGGGGGTATATACGAAGAGGAGGGGAAGGGTTATGAAAAAAGACAGCGGGTTCGTTCAAAGAGGAGAGGAAGGATGAAACAAAAAAATTAGGCACGTATATACAAAGAGGAAAGAAAATACTATAAAACCGGGTACTAATAGGTACAAAGAGTAGAGGAAAGGCTTCAAAGGTCGTCACAGCAGTAATACGAGGTACGTACGCCCCCAGTATCAAGGTACACAGCGAGTGCCGTACCTCAAGAGTACATACACCCGAGTACCCTCAGATATGCCCAGGGTGCTGAAAACGCCCCAGCACCTCACACAGAGTACGCTATGTATGCTCAAAGTACGCTGCTGTGCCGATACTGCTGTACTATTACGGAGGACCATATATAGTAAATAGAACCAAATATTGTTATTAGTAAAAATAGGAAAATGTATAGGTTTTTGGGTACACCGTAGGTCCTATTTACTAGTGTTTACTATGCTCCCTCCCGTAATAATAGTACTGCTGTGCTGTACCATATGCGTATCATACTACGGCATACTCGCGTTGATATTCCTGTATTCCGCGCTTAAGAGGAAGCCCCGAGCCGCTTACAAGAGAGCGTCGCTTACGTTATGCACGTACTGTGCTACCCGTATAAGACAGCAGTGTATACCACACCCCCTCTGATGAATTTCAACGCCGATTTTCTGGACGAAGGGTCGAGTGCAAACCCCGAGCGACCCGTGTATGGAAAGATCTCGACGAGATGCCCCGAAAGCCACCTTTTTTGTTGCCTGTGCCCCCAAGGTTGTGGAGAAAATTGGCTATGAAATTCACGCCAGGGGGTGCGATATACACTGTCATATACGGTATGTACCGGCACTGCTGACTGTATACCAGGTACACGGTGTTGCGAAGTACGACGTGATGCACGCAGCGCATCCCGTCTGTGTGTTTGCACCCCGTCTACTAAGGCAGTATAGACCTGCGAATAAGAAATAACCTACGAAGAGCGTTAGAGCCACTTTTTGGGGGACGCTTAAGAAATCCAGATTTAGAAATTGAAGGGACTTCTTATACGTAGTAGAGTACCTGTTGTGCTGGTACGGACGGCTGCACTCGAACTGCTGGTTGTCACAGGGATTCTTACAAAGGATTTGCCGTTTCCCTATTTTTACTATTAACCCATTCAGAATTGAAAAAAAACGTCCCACACTGATTCCAAGTAGTTTGTCCCCAACTTGGTGGGACCAGTTCTTAAGGGGTTAATAACAACATTCCACAGATGCTCCGAGTACCTTGGAGTAAAGTCCCGAGTATTGGAGATAAAATACTTCAGGTACTTCGTGCACTCGGAGTATTTCGGGGTTCGATACTCCGGATACTGCTCGTACTCGGAGTATTTCGGGTATGAACACTCTCGATACTGCTTTACTCGGAGTATTTCGGGGTCCGATACTGCGGGTACTCCTTGTACTCCGAGTATTTGGGGTTTTATTTCTGCTCATACTCCAAGTACTCCGAGTATTCAGGCCGCTAATACTCTTATACTATCAAGTACTCGGAGTACGAAATGTACTCAATACTCGGAGTATAGTCGGAGTGTGAAGTACGTCAGGAGCATCTTTGCATCATTTCACAGATTGTCCGAGTATACTCGATACTCCGAGTATACTCGGAGTATCGAGTATTTTTCGTACTCCGAGTACTGAGAGTATTAGAGTACTGGTGGCCTAAATACTCAGAGTACTTGAAGTATGAGCAGTACTGAAGGCCCAAATACTCCGAGTACTGGGAGTATGAGCAGTACTTATACTCGAGTACAAGCAGTCCTCGGAGTAAAAACATCTAAACTACTCGGAGTACTCCGAGTATCGAGAGTATTGGACACCGAAATACTGCGAGTACACAAAGTACCTGAAGTAGTTGTTCCTCGAAAATAGTCTAATTATACTCCGAGGTAATGGGAGCATCTGTGATTTTTTAAATGCTATAAACGCCAGTCACATGCTCCCAGGACCTGGGAGGAATGACGGCCGAGTCTTTAAAATGATGCAAATATGCTCCTAACGTACTTCACACTCCGAGTATACTCCGAGTATCGAGTACATTTCGTACTCCGAGTACTTAAGAGTATAAGAGTATTATCGGCCTGAATACTCGGAGTACTTGGAGTATGAGCAGTACTGAAGCCCCAAATACTGGGAGTACAAGGAGTACCCGCAGTATCGGACCCCGAAAAACTCCGAGTAAAACAGTATCGAGAGTGTTCATACCCGAAATACTCCGAGTACGAGCAGTATCCGGAGTATCGAACCCCGAAATACTCCGAGTACACGAAGTACCTGAAGTAATTTATCTCCAATACTCGGGACTTTACTCCAAGGTACTCGGACAACCTGTGCAAACATGATAACATGTTTGGCGGGATCTCTAAGAACGATCGAGTCAATAGTAACGGTTCCACCATATTTCGAGT